>JAOXYJ010224642.1:0-10230 GCA_028566555.1 Lithophaga nigra
ATCAAGTATTTTGTATCATTTTTATACAGAAATGTTGAAAAACCCCATTTTAACCATGTCCATAGGAAGGAAACTCTTCTCGATTACCGTTACCCTGATTTAAAAAATACAAAAACTGTTCGTTCTCTACAAAGGTATTTGTTTAACACGCGACAGTTTATGTCCCGGCACACCTTATAGGAAAACTGTATATGAAGGACATTTTTTTATTCAGTCGTATGCTTAGATAAAAATAAAACAGGAAGTTGCCTTCAAGACTAGGTCAATTCTTCGGTTTTTTATGCTAAAAAACTGTCGATTCATTTTTAGTAGTGACTGAATCCTCATTAGATATACGAATTTAATAGTCAAATATATAAGTTTTATTGGTGTTTGTATTTATTTGTGTTTGTTGTCTGGACTCTTTGTAAAAATGTCTTATAAAAATATAAACGTTCATACCGCTGGTACAAATTTTCGAATCCTCATCAGATTCATCTGAGCACCGTCGAATGCCACATTTTATGCCATTTTTCAAATTTTGTCCATTAAGGACCTTCATAACCAAAATGATTTTGACATTTAAATAAAAGAGCATACATATATAATCTTTCAGACAAAAATGGTTTTGGTTCTAAAGGTCCTTCAAAATGCACAGTGGCCTAAAATGCCTCAAAATACTATTTTTGAGTGAAAATAGGTTTTGGACGCTATGTTCAGACAAGAAAAGCATTTTGTCGACGTTAATTTGATATATATGATTAGTAAAACTTTAAAGCGTTTATAAGAGGCTACACTTTGATAACGTAGCAACAGTATTTTGAAGACCTTTTGAAAATGGCCCTAGAAGTTAAAAAAAAAACTTTGAAAAATTGGCCCTCCTCCTTTGTTCAAAATCTTTTTATTCAATGTCAACAAATGGGATACAACATCGTTGTGGAAAGAAAAAACAATTGCCCATGCAATAAGCTAATATATATTCAGATATAGATAGAAACTCAAATTTTTATGGGAAATGTTTTATCGCGTAATATGTATGAAAACAAAGAAGAAGACAAAAAAAAAATAATGTCCAGAATAAATAACAAGGAATGTTACACTTCAGTACATTTAATCATGTTATATTTTATATACTTTATTATTTTTTATCTAATGTTACGTGCGTAAAAGAAAAGATGTTTGTATGATTGGTGGAAAGAATGTGTAACATGCTTCGAATTGTTGTTAAAGATGTATGAGTAATTGCAGACCGCGAAGACATTAACATTTACAAATTTGAAGAAGTTTTTATATAAGAACATTATCTACATGAATGTAAAGATAGAAATTTCAATACGAGCTCGAGAAAAAAGTAAATATCTACAACACAGTGCGTTTTATAAAGATAATCCTCCTGATAAAAGATTCAATTTAAGGAATCCTGTGATCATAAATTCAGATGTTTTCCTTATTTATTTTCATTTTCTGAATCTCAAACAAAGTATCTAAAGCGAGCACTTTTTGGGAAAAATTAAAATTATAATAAATAATGACTGATTAAATAAATAATTGCAGTACAACAAGTATTTCCATATTAGAAATATTAGAATATTGGAATATATGTATTATTTCATGATGAATCTAGTACAATCTATGCCAGTTTTAATTGAAAATATTCAATAAAACTAGTCCACTCTTTGCAATATTCTGAAGATTCAGTTTGGTTTCGGGGGAAACAGCAATATCCACAGACTGTGTTCTGAAAGTAACCAAAATAATCTTTCGATAGAAATTTTTCTCCCATATTGTTTTTGTCTTTTTGGTTTTCGGCTTTTCTGCTTGTTTGCTTTGTGTACATTCTGTAAAATCAAACACAAGTTACTTCCCAAACTTAATTAAAAAAGTATGACTCACTTAAGTTTTTCAATACGGTCTATTAAATGGCAAACAAAAAACATTACTTTGTTTAAGCACTATAAATTTTATTTTAATCAAACTATAGCTGCCTTTTACATGTTTTAGAAATTATACTGTTTTTATTTTTTCGAAACATTTTCTTCTCGCAATTCCAACGAAAAAGTCTCCTTCTTTGACACAACATGTCTTGGACATATTGCACTGTAGTTCCGCTCGCCCAGTTATCAATTCTTGAATCCATTCTTGTACATCAGTTTTGTATTGTTGTATTGGTTCCGATCGGAGTGTCAACATGGCCTCAAAGGCAAATAATTTGTTCTGCTTTGCTAATATTTCAATTATCTTCTGATAAAAAACTGCAAGGTCAATTGAGCTATGTTTTTATAATGTTGCCAAGATGATCTTCTACCAAGTATGTACTTTTGCCGCTGACGGTACTGCAAGGTAGCTGACATCTTGGGACAAAGTTAACAGAAGACCTTATGAAAAATCCACCTTGAAATCTTCATAGAAAAAAAGATAAAAAAATCAACTAAATCATATATCCAGAGGATAATACAAGGCCGTTATCAACAAGGAATCAAATTCAAACAACAAAGACAACATCAAAATGAATAAAAAATCAAATATAAACACAAACGAAGAAGCAACTACAGAAAAAACACTAAAAACTATTAAAGCTGACTCCCACCAAATACCGGGAGTGATATCAGGTGCTACGGAAGGGTAAGTATATCATGTTATGCATGCGTAACCCGTCGCATTGCGTTGTGTGTGTGAAGCCAGTAGAATGATGCAAAGCAGTCAAGGAGAATGGACAACAATGATACAGGAAGTATGTCCCTAATTATTTATGACACAGACACCTCATTACGGTTAACCAATTCGTGACGGCGACCAAAATAATGAATTAAGGGTTAACTGAGTAACTTATTTGACAGTAATAACCAGACAGTTAAAGCAACCATGTTCATAAAAGGAATACTCATTGTAATTGGATGGTCCTATTTTGCCAATCAGAATTCCAGGATTGTCGACAGTAGGGAAAACTGTTCAAAAATTAGATCAGATACTGTGGATTTATTTATTTTCGTGGGTACCAATTTTCGTGGTTGTAAAAAAATATAAGGTTTCGAGGATACTTAATTTCGTGGTTTTGCTATTTCACACTAACAAGTAAACTGATTATTTACAATTCGTTGAATACTTAAATTCATTGTGATCTGTTAAAACGAAATCCACGAAAATTGGCATCCCATGTATAATAATGAGTCCACAATAGGAAATGCTTACTCATCCGCAGCACCTGAGTGCACCTCATGTTTTTGTTGGGATCCGTGTTGTCTATCCTCGTTTTTAGTTTTTCTTGTTGTGTCTTTGATGTTTGTCTATTTGTATTTGGCTTAATCCGAATTGTGTATTACTTTTTTGATTCATTATTTTTATAGATTTATGCTTCGGTTTTCTTACCTTTTCTTTCAAGAACCTTTGTTTTTCATCCTGAATTTCAGGATTAGCGGCACCATAGAACATGCGTATTTTGCTGTCTTGCTGTTTAACATTAGGCTGTATTAAAAACCAACTAAGTGATCTTCTTGTCACAAGTCAAATAGTTGAGTAAACAGTTATTTTGTCCTAATTATTTTTTGATAGAAAAATGAAATGATTCATGACATAATTAAAGAGAAATTACGATTACAATCTTGAGTATATAATTGATATTGTCTGAAATACTGCTCTGAGCAACTGACCTAATATTTTACATTGATTAACAACTTGGTGATATGCACCAAAATGGCGGTAATGACAATTATCGACGCCTAAGTAAAGGTATCTATGAGACTATATTATGTACGGAACAATTCCAAAACACAATAATTTTTGCATATCAACAAAATCAGACCATACACGACAATGGATGAAAAAACGTCATTTACAAATATATAGAACAACAACATTCAACTGGTAATTCATTAATGAATGTACACTGTACTATTTCTACAACTGCTAACTGAACATGATTCTCATTTAGAGGTTGAAGTGAATTTAGGTAACCTTTAAACAGAACTGTAATCAGAAGCTTACCCTTTCAATGCAACTGTTTTTACACAAGGTCTTGTATGGAAATTTGTGTTATCCGTTTTTTTTTAAATTATTTTCTACTTGGTAATGGCAGAGTTGTTTATGATTTTTATAACTGTTAATGAGTTATTTGAATTTTGCCGTCGGCTTAAAAGAGACTGTTATTAAAGTACAGGTCAGTATATTTACATGAACCTATAATTTGCTCAGTAAGAATGAGATGATATTTTCCGAATTAAATTTTAATTCTGCCAGTTACCCAAGAAATGAATTATTTCACTAAGTATGAAAAGAAACAACAGATACGTACTTTCTGTACAAATTTCTAAGTCTTCATCTGATCCATCTGAGCATAGGCTTTCACCGGCACAAATGTAACTAGTGTATACACATTCAAATCCGTTCCCACACTTAGTCATTCCATCTGCGCATTATCTGGCTGTGAAAATATGAAAAAAAGAATTCATTCGCTTGCCTGTAAAATTGATGGGAATGCACTTTTAGACGGACAATAATAATCTTCCTTAAATGCAAGTAAACAGAGCACGTGTGTAATAGGATGAGAATATTACCGTAGTTCCCTAAATCAACCATTCATAGGACGAGACAAGACCATTATCAACATAGAATAAAACACAAATACAAACGAGGTAACAAACACAGCATAGAACACCACAAACTAAAGCTGGAACAATACGAACTCCCATAAAAACCGGGAATGACATCAGGTGCTTCGGAAGAGTATGTATGTCCTGTTACACCTGTCACCGTCGCATTGTGTAAATCCTAAATGAAGTCTCATAACTTTCAGAAAGAAAATTTAAGACTACAATACAGGTAAAATGTCCGCAATCATTTTTGTTATGGAATTCCATAATGATTAACGAATTTGTATAGGCCACTGCGAAATTTCAAAAAGTTACGATATTAATTTAGGCTTGACATTAGCTTTACTTCCGTCGTATATTGCACTGGATCACAAAATTACGTACATTTTCTGAATTTTCTGCCAATTGAATATAAAAACCGAAAAGGAAAGAAAACCAAGGGATGAATCGAGAAAAATTGTTAATCAAGGGACGCAGCTAAAATCTGGATCAAGACAAACACAAGCAGACAAATATCAAACACACAATACAAAAAACTAAAAACGAGGATGAGCAACACGGACCCCACCAAAAACACGAGTTGTACTCAGGTGCTCCAGATGAGTAACTGGTGCCCGCATTTTATAAGACATCTGTCGTGGAATCATATGATTACAGAACAATTTACTTCTACTCATCAATACTTGTAAATTCATTTTCTGTACAATTAACTTATACTCATCCATACTCATAAGTTCTAACACAAAAACTGATAAACATATTTTAATATATCTTCTTTCTGTTTTTCTTGAGGGACTTTTATTTGGTGTTCAAGGACGTTGCAAAAGTGTTTTTATTAAACCTTCTTTACGAAAATGCAGAACCATACTGTAACTTCAGAAATTATTCTCGTGTTTTTATTTAATATGAGAAAAATCCGATGGGGTGTTCAGTGTGTTAATGAAAACTCGCATTTTGGTTTTTGGTAGTAATAGTCTATGGCAGAGTGGACTGGAATCGCATTAATTAATCTGGTATTTTGGACGGTTTTCCGGGATTTGCAATAATAAATGCTAGCAATAATTTATAAATTTACAGTATTTTTTACCCCGTCACTGAAGTCGAGAATCTAATCATTACAACACAACTGACCACGGGGAAGTGACAATGGTCACTCACTCAGAGGTATACTCAGCAAACATTTCTGCTAATTAACTCATTCGGTAGAAAGGTAAGCACTTTATTTTGTAGCATATTTTGTGATTAACTACATGTAGATTAAAAACTTGGATGCCTCTACACACTAGTTTATTTGTTGCCTGTATAATACCGCAAATTCTGACATTAATGCAATGTATTTATTAATGCAAAAATGTAACTTGAAGAGCATGCATTATTTTAACCATACGTTTAATGCTGACATCTTTAATAAACAAATAATGAATTACCTAATCCCGATCACAAAAACATCTGTGTATTAAATTTGCCTACTGTTACCGAACTAAACATGATATAAAACAATAGAGCACAAATGTGAAAAATTAGTTTATCAAAGGAGTAATGGATACAGATGTACATTACAAGTTTATCAATTGGATCACGGTAATTTCTGCTAAAATATATAGGTCCATTTTACAAAAAAATTAATTTTATTTATATGATTTCCGGAGATTTATCACAAATCTCCGGTAATCTCATAAAAAAATGTAATTGTTTTAGTGCAGGCCTTCATTTCCGAATTAAGAGTTTTTACAGCGTATTCTTTTTTTATTTATTGAATTTAAATATTAGTATTCCATCATTGCCTTTTTCTTAAAAAGTATCCAAAAGGCTATTTGTGCCTGAACCATCCGTGGTTAAGTCAGAGTTGGAAAATATTTAAAAGCAAAAGACCCGCTGCAATATGTTAATAAGGTGCTATGAACGAATATCAATATGATACGTAATATATCTAACAAAACTAGGCAAAAATAGGTATTCAAGTGTCACAGCATTTTTATGAAATTCAAAAATACTTCAAAACTATATTTACCTTTGCACAGATCAGTGTCATCATCAGAACCGTCATCACACATCGTTTCACCGCTACATATGGACCAAACAGGAATGCACTGAACGCCATTGGCGCATTTTACGTAGTAATAGGTACACTCATAATCTATAATAATATCGATTGTCTAAATCACTTCAGACGATTTGCGATTGAAAAAAACTTGTGATGCACTACAGACTATACACAGAAATCTCTGTGAAATGCAAACTTCCTTAATGATTATATCTTTTTACGATCAAGTTCAAATCAGAGATTCATCGAATTATTTTTTTTATGTTGATAGTTATTGTCAAAAAGGACATTTTTATTCCACTAGCGCAAAAATTAATCCAGTGCAATTTTTCGAATACTGTAAATAAAACTATGATATTTACTCAATATATGATGCAAAATAACAGAACATAAATATCGCGAATTTATTGAAATGAAAATAATAATATTCAAACTATAATCTCCAAAACAGCCAGGAATGTAAACAAATAAATAAATGGTTTATCATAAAACTAAAGCATAAATAGTTTTAATAAGAAAAAGCAAATAATACGATCCTTAAACCATTCAACGTCTCTGTTTTGGACAGTACATATTCATATTTCACGCGGTACACGTTACAGGCAACCCATTTTCAACTGAATCAGGAATTTACAATACAATGTAAAAACTCACAAAACGAAAAAATGAACCACCGTATGCAGTTTATTATATCTCTTTCTCCTTATCAATTTTGTTTATTTTCAACAAAGGCATAAAGCCAGTTCTTATTTTCAGGGATTGAAACGTACAACATTACCATTGACACGATTTCCTATTACACCATTCCCCATATACGCATTATACTAGGACTAGAGGCTCTAAGGGCCAAAAACAGTCCCATCTTGGATTGGAATGATATTTACTCGAAATGACGTGCAATATTACGAAAAAATTCCCATTTTCTAGAAAAACGAATGTATAGCGCAAAACAAGATTTTACGTTGGCAAATATAATATAGTTTCTGTTATATTATTGATCGAAATTTATTTTTCAGTCACCTTTTTCGCAAATTATGCTATAGTTTAGTGCTCTAAGGTCAGAAATGGTGCATACCTAGCAATTTTTTTCGGCATTTTCTGTGTTTTTATAGACATTTTTATGTAACAGTACAGATATACCCGGAGCCGAAAAAAACTTTAGAACATCACAATCAATAATCATAAACAAAACGTGGGTATTTGATAATAACGGAAGCCTGATTAACCTCAGAAAACGTCTCAGAAGGTATTACACCAACAAATACGTGTACTTCGAAGCTGCGATTTCGGTGTGTTGTCAAAAGGGCACGTATTTGTTGCCATTTCGGTATGTTGTCAAAATATGACATTCTTTGTCTTGAGTCAATAATAACGAGGCCGGTTGCGTAATGTCAATGCTAATGCTGTATGACCAATAATGTGACCGTTTCTGTTGCTGCAGCTGTTCGATGATCCAAACGGAAGACCCGCATGCTAGATCTGAGCTAGAATAGTGGCACGTGCCTACCAGATCAAAGGCGATCTTATTTTAACCCAGCTTGTACGTATTGTTGACGAAGACATGACATTGTGCTGCGGTGGACATTCAAATGACGGTCATCTACAGACTAAGACACTTCGGCCTCCAGAAGCCGGAGAGTATACATTTAGTATAGTAGACACAAGGTTGTATTAAATCCGATGAAGTTGAAATTTACTTGCCTTAATCAATATTTTTTTTCAAAAACAAACCATTGCGCTTTAGTACTCGATGTAGAATTAATAGATTCACAAATGTCCACTTTTGTAGAACCATAAAACTAGGCTTGATATAATGCCAGATTAAATCAAGCTTAGTTTTCTGGTTCTACAAAAGCGGACATTTGTGAATCTATTATTAGTTGTCAAAAGATTTCATTTACCTTTGCAGCTGTTTTCGTCCTCATTTTATACGTCATTAAACCTTGTGTATCCATCACAAATGTTTATTACTGAAATACATTGCATATTATCCGTATATTTCACCGATCCTTCTTGGTATTTCCAATCTTGAAAAATAAATCTATTATCTTTTTTACCATCAGTCATGTTTTATATAATTACTTTGTGTGTAAATTTTCATGTTTAAAGTATCTTTTTTTTCATCATCTATTAAAGTACCTTTACACAGGTTTTCATCTTCGTCGGAACCATCTTTGCAGTCAGAGTGTCCGTTACAGAGATCTTCTTTATGTACACATTGTAACCCATCTGTGCATTTCACCCAACTGTCTTTACATTCGTAGGCTAGAAAAAAGCTGTCGTATTACAAAAAGGTGAAGAGTAATAAAACTGTTAACTGTTATTTTGGACAATCAATAACACATATAATTTATTATTATTTGTCGTACGACACGGTTTTACATGCAGAGTAAATTAAAAAATATTTTTATATACAAGTAATAATATCAAAATCTAGAAAATTTTAAAAGACCGTACTAGATAACGAATTCTTTCATAACCAGTGCTGAGTTCATCAGTTGGATGTAGTTCAACAAGGTTCAATATTTTATTGCAGAGTATTATCATCCAAAAATTATAATTTCCTTATCTCGTTTTCAAACCTCCAAGGTCAGTAGTGCCATTCACAGAAACAATTGAATCACTTGGATCTCGTTCTCATTTCAGGAGCAAACTCAAGAAGAGTGGGGCGCATCAAGGACAATCAAATAAATAAGGGCTTAAATTTTATGTATAATTCTTGCGAGACCCTACAATTTTGAAAACTATGGATAGGTCGATCGAAATTTTGTTAAAGTTTTATTGTGTTGGCCAATTGAAATCTGTCAACAGTCAATGTAGATTTTATTGCGTTTAGTAACTTCAGCATATCTAAGAAATAGAGAGGCATTAACATTTAATAATAAATGTATGCATACATTGCAGGGCCAAACGGTAGACATAAAAAACTCAGACACATTGAAAGCAATGTACCACCCCGTTCACAATATCTGAGAAAGTCTTGTTAAAAACAGAATTTGTACACAAATGTTGCCAATGGATACAAATTTTTAACGAAAGATGTTTAGTGCCAGTTTGTCTTAACTTTGTTATAAAAACTTAGCTAACTTGATATCAGAACTAAGCTAGCTTGATAAAGCAACTTGGCTTACTGGTTATCACAAGTTATAATCCGCTATTTCGCTATAACAACTTAGCGTTTATGTTAGAGCTAATTAATTATAACAAGTTATCTTTCTCCTTATAACAACTTAGCTCATCTGTTGAAACAACTTTGCTAATTAAATATGACAACTCAGCTAAGTTGTATTAACAACTTACTAAATTTGTTATAACTCGTTATAATTTGATGAATGAATGGATGTTTAACGTCCAGAGGGTAATATTTCAACCATATTCAGGACGAGAACATATTATGATATGGATATATGAATCGTGCTTTGTACTAGACCGACACGCTAAGCCGGATTTTTATAGTGCTGCCTAACTGAAGCAACAGTCCACAGAAAGACATGTTACCCCACATTATACTGACTCCGAACCGACCAGTCTTTGCTCTTATTCTTTAATGCTGCGTGTTTAGCGGAGAAGCAGCAAATACCAATTTTAATGTCTTTGGTTTGACCCGGCCGGGGATCGAAC
>JAOXYJ010224753.1:0-10228 GCA_028566555.1 Lithophaga nigra
CATCTGTTCAGTAGGATAGCTGTCCGGGCTTGCTCTCCCTCTTATGTCTAATAGTCATGATGTAGCTAAATTCAAAACTACAGATACTAATATTTTTGCGTACGAAGCGCTCTGGATTAAGTAAAGTTCGAAGATACCAAAGAGGCAGCCAGAAACCGTTGATCAAAAAGAACATTCAACGTTTTGCCAACCATAGACAAAAAGACAAACACTGACTACAAAACATAACACTGAAAAGTAAAGACAGAGCACCATGAACCCCACTAAAAACCGGGGGTGAGATCAGGTGCTCCGGAATGGTAAGCATTTCCTGCTCAACTAGTGGCATCAGTCGTGTTGCTCCTGCTAAAATCCGGTAATAAGTCACATTCGGTGGTAAGTCCTGAATAAGGGAAATAAGGGGACTGTGATTACGACAAACGGAACATACGAATGATCATTTGTGAAGCAGATATTCCGTAACGGATTAACCTTCATCAGGTACGCTGAGGGCCAAAAGTTTGGAAAACCAAAAATATTAAACCACTGGGGGCACAAAAATCAAAAATGACCTAAAGACAATGGTCAAAATCTAGGTAAGGTCAACTTTGCCTAAGGGAGTTCAAACCTTACTTTTAACATAATTACAAAATTTATAAACTGTGAATTCCTAACAGCATGAATGTATAAAATTATGTCAGCACCGAAGCACCGATTACTGGACGGATGATACCTTCGGGAACTAACAGTTCACACAGTGGTTATAATTCAAAATCACAGATACCAAAAATTACTCAATGTAACGACATGTCCCACAAATCCAATCCAATCCCGAATTAACTGTAATTTCAGTGTTTAACATTTGATGAATCCAGTCAACAAATCTTGATTGCTCTTATCAACTACTAACTATAATCATTTGAGTCGTGGAGGATAATCCAGTAATTGACCAACAACAGCAGTGTTATTTGTTATGGCAATAAACGATTACCTGCAAGAAAGTCAAAGGATCAATCTATGAAATTGATAACCATGGGACTCAGACAAAATCCGGATAAAGACATGGACAAACAGAGGCGCAGCAAGAAAAACTAAAAATGAGGATGAGCAAGATGAACCCTACTTAAACATGGGGTGCAATCAGGTGCCGCGGATGAGTAATAAATGTCTGCCTCATATAAACATCCGCTGTGTTGTAAGTTGTAAGCATTGTAAGTTTCAAATACATTAAAAAACAAAACCAAATTTACTAGATGACGGAACTATTGAAAAAGAGAAAAAGTCACGCATACTGCAAAAATGTCCAATTTAATAGCATGAGTTTTAAAACTTTTAAAATTAAAACGATCCAAAGAGAATAATTCTTGGGCAATAAAAAGTCTCGTGCGGAACCTTATATTAGACCTTTCAAGACTTAAATAATTTTGAAATATTGAATTCAACGCTGACACTGACGCAGAAAAATTATGAATATCAGTTACTGTAGCCGCCAATCTATTACTAGTTTTGAAGGAGGTCATGTGAATTATGGTCATTGACAATGGGCAATACGTCTAGGACAATCTTGCCCTTACGATGCCCCATTGTAAGTTCGGGTTTTCTGAAATTGTCGTGCAATTATTTTCCGTATCGGTTTGAAATTTGACTCAGCTGCTATTGCCCATCTAAAATTTCAATGATCTTCTTATTGGAAACCGTATGACAGATGGAACTATTGTTCAGGGATGATTCTCTGTAAAATATATGTCTGTGGAAATTTAGGTCGACCGTCACCGCGTATCATATGGGAAATGCCTTTAAGGATCTTCTTCTTAGTTACCCTGGACTCAAAGTTTTTGTTCTTATTTAATTATTTGCTGTCAGAATTGCAGGTTGCCCACCATCGTAGAACATTGGATCCTAAGGCACATACAGTTTTATTATCTCAAATACCATCTAGTTAGTGGAAATGATCCATGGATGGTCCTTCATAATTTTTAATGTTTTTATTTTTGGTCGATCGACTGTTATAAATATTCTTCTGGAATGTCACAGAAGCTGTATTGCAGCAGGAATAACCCTTGGACGTTCCTGCATAAAGCGGAAACAGAAGGTGATAACACAGCAGAACATAGTTTAACACTGAAACTTACGGGAAATACTTTGAAAGGTCTTATATTCAATGAAACTGTAAATTACTTGGCAAAAATGGTTTTTCTCAACAAAGTCTAGTTATTTTGCTGATTAAAAGGTCAAGATAGTGTCTTCACAGGACATGGTTTAGTAATTTATTTAGTTATAGGGAAAACCTTTTAAGTTCTTCTTTCCACATATACCTAGGTCAATGAAACTGTTTCTCGGTTGGTCCTTTGACAGTAAATGTTTTCTGCGTCAAAAGCAAATCCAAGAAAATGGTAAGTGCAGGACACATTTCGACATTATTATCTGTTATCATACATACATATTAAAAATACCGAATATATTGAATAATGCAATTACTGCCGAGGACGTAATTGGAGACTCTATATATATCTGGTTTTCAAAAAGGATTTAAAGAGGTAAAAGGGGCTCAGACAATGTGAAAAGACACCTACCACTACAATTACAATACCTATCCTTCGAGCAGCAGAAGCATCACTACAAAACAACAATCAGACTTTTTACGCATTTCCCATTCACTTTCGATGCTGTCATTATCTACTTCACACGTTTTGTTTCTTGTACTTTTGTATGCATTAGCCCACGTTACTGGTCGTTTCAAAAAGACTGTGAGATGCCTTTTTGACAAAACAAATTAGCCAAATGAAAACTTTCGTTTTAAAACTGCTACACATGTCGTCGTACAAGTTTTCTATTGGAGTAAACAGTGTTCGTACTAACTCTCAAGGGAAGTAATTTCAATTGTACATTTACGGTAGTGAAGGGAGTAAGAGATCTGGAGAAAGGGAGGTAATCAAACGCAAAACCATATTAATTTTTTACATTTATTTTAATAGGCAAGCCTTGTTCGTATAGAACAATGCAATTACATGATTTTACATTGTATCTCTAGAGCAGCCACTAACTAAAATATTCCGTTCCGGGGGGTGTGGGACCATACCCCTTCCATATTTCAGCAATCAGAAACTTTCTTTTTCTAGACTACATAATATTTCCACAATTCCTCTTCATTCTTTTCTTCCTCTTATCTTAACCTCTTGGTGGTATATCTAATCTTCAGGTGAATGTGATAGCGATTCAGGGTTTTGTACCACAACATTTTTCCAGATATCTGTCCGATATTCCTTTCTATAAACGGAAGTCATTTGTTTATAGACTGCAACACTAGCGGTTTCGTTCAAAACATCCTCTCCAGGCGAGTTAGTTGGCTTGTCTTCTTATTGGACTTGGTGAGGTTGGAAGGATGCATTGATAACCTTTTTCCGCCGACTTGTCGCCGTGTGATTCCTCATACGTGGCGCTAGACACGTCGGAGACACTGATTCATTCGAGTCCTCGTCCGTATCGTTTGAGATTTTACTTATGATTCCCTGCACCGTAGTCATTATATGTTCTCCTCATCGTTCTCGACTTTATAGAGAAGGTAATACGACGGAGTGTCGGACAGGACATGCTTACCTTTCCGGAACATCTGATGTCACTCCCAGTTTTGAGGGAAGTAGCTTTGGTTTTCAGGTGTTGTGTCTGTTTTGGTTCCACTTTTGTGTTCGTGTTTGGTTCTTTATTGGTACTGTCTTGTCTGCTCCTATGGAAGTATAACTTTATTAACTTCTATCCCAGAACAATTCGTTTCTTTAAATTGTTTTCATGTTGTTTTTCTTCGTCGTTTTTACGCTTTTTTGTGTCAATAATTGTTTTAAACGGTGGTAGATAATCACCAAAAAATCGATCTGATAACAGCTTTCTAGAATCTGGGTTAATGTTAATCGGAAACGGTCGTATTGTATTTTAATCATTGATTGTATTATTTAATTGATTGGAACTCATCCCTTGGTTTACCGTAAAAGAAAAACAAAAGAAATAATTATGTTTTGTTTTTTCGATAAAATTATTTGTTCTTATGGCAGTTACAGTAATAATATTGTTCTTACACAGTAGTGACATTTCTTTAAAACTTGGTAAGTAATTAATTTTATTAATTTCCATATAATTTCGACGTGCCAAATAAATCTGCTAAGAAAGATTGGTACTACACTATACATAGGAAAAATATGATATTGAGAATGATTAGATAGTATTTTGCAGATTTAGGTTCCAAGTTAAAGCACGTTTAATCTGCAGTCTGTTGAGTTTTAGCTAACCCATGAACATACTAAAATCATTAAAAGAACGTTTTTTGCTATGGTTACAAATTAATCGTAACTTCGTACTTGTAGTATTTTTGTTCAGTTATATTAAAATGATAAGTGACAGATTTTCGGTAACATAATAATTCTGTCCTCTGAAAAACCAATGTGTACAATCAAGACTGTCAATATAACGGATAAGTCAAGACAAAATATAGCTAATGCTACTGATTTCAATTAGAAATCAATCCAAGCACCGCGCTAAGGTACGAAATTCCTCCTTTGTATGTGTGATCACTGTGTACAATTACAGAAACAGAATGTTGAATGTCATACTACAGTAGCTCGCACGATACATTGAGCTGGGTATTTGGGGGTTTATCGTCAATAGCAATTTTTCAGCTATATCGTGACTACCAGAATTATTAGTTGAGGAATTGCGAGCAGCTGATTAGCTGACCGGTGAAATCCCGACCTATTGGTAGGTGTCTGGAAATCTAACATCGAGCGGTGTTAGACTTGTGGTTATACGTCAGCGACCTTAACCACTAGGCAACCCAGATAGACATGGAGTTTTATTCCACACTGTACAATTTCTACATGTACATGTTAATTTTGACCATTGATAGGACTTGACTAATGCTGGAATTCTTTATCCATATCATGAAAAATAATACTGATCGAATTCCAAAGTTCGACATTCTTACATGTATATCTGCGAGATGAAATATCAAATCAATTTTGATCGATGTGAAGAAAATGATGCCCTTGCTGTAAATTTTTAACAATTGAAAATATTTCATTTCCAAAGATCTGCGAAAGCTCTCCTACACAGACCTTCTTTTCTGTGGCACCGACCATATTTTATTTATGCTTTACGTCAACAGGGTCTTCAGTAACTACTAGAAACACAGCATTTGCGTTCAAGAATATGTTCTCAGGCCGTGTTTGGACTGAGCTACAGCTGTAAACAGTGTAGTGTCAGTGTACTCGACAAGTAAATTAAACATCTTTGTGTTCTCATTCATAAAACTGATTGCTTACATGTTGTTCCAAACAGGTTTTTATCATATTTAGTCGATAGCTAATCATGCTAATGTAGGTCTTTTGTGGGTCAAGTGTACATAAAATTGGGTCCTCTCTGGACTTCAAATGTATAGATATTGCTACAAAATACATTTTATGTATTGATTTTACATAAATATAGGATATATAAACTTTATAAACTGTATTTTGTTTATTTCCGTGGATATGACGTACTGTTTTTTTTAAATATAATATCTATACTGTGCCAAAACATAACGATAAATGTCAATTCAATTTTCAAGTAAGAAAAAAAAACTTGTATAACAAGATGTTTCTTTAAAATGCTGTAATTGCTCCCAATTTTAGACAGAATACATTTTGAATGATACAGAATCAACTTCGGCAATATTTGTTTTTCGTCAGGACAAATCGGGGTGGGGAGTGTTCTACCTCAATTTTCCCTCGTAATTTTCTCGGTTTTTTTTTCTGTCAGTATCTGCTGGAAATTTTACAAAAATTGCAAGTTCATCAATTCTAGTGAAAAAACATTATTTTTAAAATTGCAATACCATTTTATGATGGTCAGATTTGTGATTTTCATTTTTATTTCATTTTGGAGCGAATCTTTTTTCTTGTCCCAATATAGCGGGCTTATTAGCGTTTCAATATTATTATTTATTATTCTCTTTAATGTAACCAAAAAATTGATTTTTTTGAAAATTGGTTATCCTAAATTTTCTTGAGGTAATTTTTCACTTTCAATAGGCATATTACATAACGCTACATTTGGAAAATTGAGGAATTTTGTATTTTCTATTTTGTGTTAATGTATATACAAATTTCATGTTAAAATGTATCTAGAGAATAGTCAAGGAATGCATAGGAAAGCGCCACATTAGGTTGTTAATAACTCGGTGTACAGGCAATGAAATCACATTTACAGGTGAAAACTAATTTTATGTAGTTTTCATTAAACAAAACTAATTGTAAACAAATGTACAGTACACAGTGTTTGATAGTACTATTTGCTTGCCAATGACCATACTGTATCTGTATCTGTATCTGTATCTGTATATGTACTCAGTGCAGGAACCGATCGCGGTTTTCTTTGCACTGGAAGGAGAGCGATTAGTCGCACTGTTGGAGGGCACTTGAAAAGCCCTCGACTGTCTTTATGCGCACAGTCTCGTCTTCTAGGTGGTTCCAGTCGATAGTTGTACGTGAGAAAAAGGAATAGCGTTTAATGTCAGTGTTGCTGGTTGTTACGTTATATCCTCTGGTGTTCTTAATTTCTTGTTTCTGTATGATGTTGGTTGTCTCGCAATCACTGAACTTCTTAGCAATTATTTTCCTTTTGTTCCTACTCTGTTGTAAATAATCCGATTCTGAGATCGCCGGCACCAGCCCCTCAACCACTTTGTAAAACATCACTAGGCGCTGTTGTTTCCTGCGCTCTTGTAGTGGTTCCAATTTTAGGTCGTCGAGCATTTTGGTGACACAGCCCGTTTCTCTAGATTTATAATCATGTTTTATGAATCTGGCAGCTCTTTTTTGAATACTTTCCAGCCTTTCGATGTCTTTGCTGGTATATGGGTCCCAAATAACTGCTCCATATTCTAGAACTGACCTCACCATGGCTAAGTACGCAAGTTTTTTGCACTCTTGGGGGCACTGACGCAGATTTCGTCTCAAGAAGCCCAAAGTACAACTGGCTTTATTTGCGATTTTATTGATGTGGCTACTCCATTTTAAGTCGTCTGATATTGTTAGACCCAAATACGGATTTGTATTGACTTGTTCGAGTATATGGTTATCTAGTTGGTAGAAAAAGTTGGACTTTTGTCTTATACTCATAATGTAGCACTTCTTCGCATTGAATTTCATTCCCCAGTTGTTTGCCCAGATTTCCAATTTTGCGAGGTCTTCTTGTAATATACGATGGTCATCTGATGACTTTATTTGTCGGTACAGTAGACAGTCATCTGCGAAGAGTCGTACTTGGGATTTGACACTGTTTGGTAGATCGTTTATGTGGCACAAGAATAATAACGGCCCTAGAACAGTGCCCTGAGGAACTCCTGAGTCAACATGTACATAGTTTGAATGTTCTCCTTCCACTACTACACGCATGTTACGATTTGTCAGGAATTCAGTAAGCCATTTGTTGATGTTCCCGTCTATTCCATAACTTTCCAGTTTGGCCAGTAATTTGTTATGAGGCACGGTGTCAAAAGCTTTGGAAAAGTCTAGAATGGCCATATCAATTTGAATATTCTTGTCGTAGCTGTTAATAAGATCCTCTGTTGTTACTAGGAGTTGTGTTGTGCAAGAGTAGCCAGATCTGAAGCCATGGTTTAGATTAGTCAAGGTGTTATGTTTCTCTAGATGATTCAGCATATGTTTGCATATTATGTGTTCCAAGATTTTACATGACACACTGGTGAGCGAGACACCTTTACATCATATGCTATAAGTTATCGCTAGACGTCATCTATGTGACATTTCGATTAATTAAACTTACATGTATTCGATAGCGGATCTAGTGGAGTAGTCTACACCATTACGTGGTATAGGCGATATCAGTAGTATATGGGTACAGTTCAATTATTATTTTTGAGGGGTGCCGGAAATGACGTCACCGGCAGTGGATTAACCGGAAATGTGATGTCACAGACCACGTGACAGAAAGGTGTGTCCTGCGCATGTGTGTGTCCACAAAGGGTGTGTCCCTAGTGACGCCATTAGCAACGCAGATTTTCCTGCTTTTCTGAAAATACCCTCAGGTATTTTCGTCGGTTGTTATGGATGTCGGACATTTTCGTTAAATGCAATGGAATATTCAAGGCAGATAACTCTTTTTCATGTCCTTTTTCCGGAACACCTCAGTTGTGTTGGTAGTATATATGGATCTCGGGTTTTTACCTTGGATCTCATTTTGGTTACCACAGCCAGGTTTCTATGAGGTCAGCGTCCATTATAGGCCGTCATTTGGGATGGGTTCTTTCTATCACGTCCGCGTTCTATGGGTGCCGCAATATTGGATAGAGTTTTTTGCTTCTACGACGTCATGTTCGTATGTTTTCAATATAATTCGTATGTTTCCGACGTCATTCGGTTGTTCACCATAGTGTCCATGGAGTGTTTTCTAACAGATCCGCGTCCTATGGTTGCAGCTCTTTTGGATTTCTTGGATCGAGTTTGCTTTTACGATGTCATACATTTGTTTCGGTAGTATCCGTGGGTTCGTGTTCCATGGGCGCAGCCCTAATGCATTACTTGAATTACCTCCCTTGGTCCAAGTCAGCTGTCTAATGTCAGTTTATGTTGTCTTAAAGTTACCTATTTCCTACATTTGCATGAGTCCAAGCTTTTGACTGGCTTAGGCTGCAGTAACCCTTTTTTTTTCTTTTTTTTTAATTTCTTTCTTTTTTTCTTTCTTTTTTTTTAATTTCTCTCCTTTTTTGCGGAGGAGGAGGAGGTGGAAAAAACTCTTTTCTGGCATTTTTGTCTTTTTCTTTTGTTTTTTTAAAGTTGTTTTTCCTTTCTTTAGTTTTTTTCTTTAGTTCTTGGTCTGATTTCGGTGCTTTTGCTAGTGTAGTGGTCTGTGTATGATGGTGTTCATCAGTCATTTAAGTTGGTTTACAAATCACAAAGTTGTATTCAGATCTAGTGGTTTGGCTGTATGTGATGGTGTTCATCAGTCTCTTAGGTTAGTATGCAGATCACAAAGTTGTCCTCAGATCTAGTGGTTGGTCTGTGTATGATGATGTCCATCAGTTAGTTTATTAGGTTGTCTTGACATCTAGTGTTTGGGTTGTGTATGGTGGTTCAGTATGTTAATCTGTTAGATTGGTTTACAGCTCACAAGTTGTCTTCACATCTAGTGGTTTGTGTGTATGGGATGGTTTTATCAGTTAAGTTGTTAGGTTGTCTTGACATCGAATGGTTGGTCTTTATATGATAGTTCCTTTAGTTTGTGAGGTTGAGCTACAGATCACAAAGTTGTGTTGAGATCTAGTGGTTGGTCTGTGTATGTGATGGTGCCATCAGTCTCTTAGGTTAGTATGCAGATCACAAAGTTGCCTTGAGTGGGTGATGATGTCCTTTAGTCTGTTAGGTTCTCTTCAGATCTAGTGGTTTGGTTGTATGTGATGGTGTTCATTAGTCTCTAAGGTTAGTATGCAAATCATAAAGTTGTCTTCAGATCTGGTGGTAGGTCTGTGTATGATGATGGCCATCAGTTAGTCTGTTAGGTTGTCTTGACAACTAGTGTTTGGGTTGTGTGTGGTGGCCCAGTCAGTTAATCTGTTAGGTTAATTTGCATATCATAAAGTTGTCTTGATATCCAGTGGTTGTTCTGTGTTTGGTGGTTCAGTCAGTTAGCCTGTTAGGTTAGTTTATAAATATCGAAGTTGTGTTGAGATCTAGTGGTTTATTTGTATGGGATGGTTCCATCATTTAGTCTGTTAAGTTGGTTTACAACGTTATCATGACATCTAGTGTTTGAGTTGTGTGTGATGATGTCCATCAGTCTGTTAGGTTGGTTTACAATTCCCAAAGTTGTCTTACGATATAGTGGGTGGTCTGTGTATAATGATGTGTATCAGTCGGTTAAGTTGTTTTACAATTCCAATAGTTGTCTTACGGTCTAGTGGGTGGTCTGTGTATAATGATGTCCATCATTTAGTCTGTTAGTTTGGTTTACAGGTCATAAGTTGTGTTGTCATCTAGTGGTTTGTCTCTATGTGATGATGTCCAGTTAGTCTGTAAGGTTTTGTTATGGCTGAAGATACTGCGTTGTTCTTTGATATTATATAGTTGTCTAATGGAAGTTACAGATCAATTTCAACTTTCGTTCTGCTTGAGGTACTGTTAATGGAATTACAGCCCTTGAACTTATTCCTTGGAATTAATTTTTTCTGAAGCTTTCTGTCCCTTGGTATGTAGTCTTGTTATGA
>JAOXYJ010224863.1:0-10226 GCA_028566555.1 Lithophaga nigra
AACCAGCTGACCCAGTGAAACCCCCGACCTTGGGTAGGTGTCTGGTGACCTTAACACATGAAGCGGGGCGAGCAGGGATCGAACCCGCGACAGCAGTGTTAGGCTTGTGGTTGTGAGTAGGCCATCCAGGCCCCCGCTGATATATGAATCCTGTGTGAAAAAGTTTGGGCTTTATAATAGCTATCATTTGTCACTCATGTATTATCGTTCATTAATGTGTGCAATTAATAGGACAAATAATAACAGATTAAAGATCTGTTCTTAATTCTGATTGTAGCTCAAAACATCAAACGTAAGCTAGACCTAATTTTGCAAACCCACTGCGTCTGATAGCTGTTTGTATTAGCCTGTAATATCAAATACTATAAACATTTCAGTTACTTTGAAATAGTTTCATTATGATTTTTACTTACATGATCTTTAGAAGGACAGTCTGCTACGGTAGTACAGTTTGACGGGTGATCTATTTCATGACATTGGTAACACTTCAGAGCTGATAATAAATATTAATAGAAATATAACTGATTTCTTCGCCAGTATTAAAATCTTATCGATAAAACACACAAAAAAAAAACAGTTTTCAAAACAGAATATTATAATTACTACATGTATATAAAGGGCGGTATATGAATTTTAAATTAGAAGGATTTCATCAGGAAATATCTGTGCTAAAAAAACTAACTGCTTATTCATCTTTCTAAGATGAAAGTAGTTTAAACTGCGTAATCTATTAAAGAATAATACCCTTATTTTTAGACAAGAACAGTTGTGTTCACGTTATTTCTAGTCGTATTTCTCACAAAGACACCCAAGGGTATAGAAATAGGACCCAGTTTCTCCGGCCGCGGGGTACAACCCCTCCTCAATGGTGCGTCCTTTGGTTGTGTGGGATGAAACATGCATACCTCGTCTATCGGGTGGGTACGTAAAAGCCAAGGTCCCGTGTTGGGTGAATGCCACGCTCTCTGCACCCTAAAGAAAGCTTGTAACAAGTTCATTACGAATTGTACGTAGGTGACCAGTTACAAGGCTAAATTTTTCGTCCCTGCCCATCCTGTCCTATTTTTCCAGTGGCGATCAAAATTATCCATCCCTTCTCCCTGTATACTCCCACTTTTCTGATCCTACCGACTGATATATTGTTAATATGTTCTCGTTCTGCATATGCATATACATTTGCCGATGGATGTTAAACAAGCAATAATCAATCAATCAATCTAGTCATATTTTTTTAAAGATTATTCCATAACAAACAATATTTATTTGCTAACATATTACAAATGTAAAAACATTTGAACAGATAACGATGGCCTGCAATCCTTCCTGTCTTAAAAGTAATTTGATTTAAGACATCAAACTTGCAAAAAATATTTTTAGTATAATTATTGTTTCAAATATTTACTGCATTTTCCTACACAAAAACTTACGGCAATGTCCACAAAATCTAGTACAAATACTGGAGAAACAGCTGTCAGCACACAAATCCGGATTTTTGGCAAATATAAGGCTGCATACTTTTGAATCAATATCGTTACATATTTGTCCTTGTGTATGTACGACGAAGACTGCTGCCAGGTCTAAAGGACAAAAAGTACCCTATAAGATGTTTCATATGTTACAAAATTTCTGAAAATTTCCCACATAAATGAATGTGTAGTTTCCTCAACGCAGAATAAAGAATTGTTGTTTTAATTGTAAACAATAATCTGACACATTACTTGATCAATAATTAAGAATTATTCAATTCAGCATATTTCTGGAGATTTAATTTATGTGACTAAGTTCTTTTTCTACAGCAATCTGTGGTGTTCATGTTTCAAATAGTTCTTAGTTTTCTGCTCATTTCCAATTTTTTCCACAGAACACACGAATAAATACCCGTTTCCATATAATCAAGATTCGTTTTTAACGAAAACAATATGTAGACTGTAATTTTGCGTTAAATTCTCTTCTACCTTTTTTTTTTTTATCAATTTTCAAACTTTTTATATTTTAACGCCTCTACACAGTTTCCCATCTAGACATCTATATTGTCCTCATGATATGACACTGAAAATTCGCTATATTTGAAGCATATTGGAACCATTATGGTACAGACTGTGTAATAACAAAAGAAAGTGTTAGTTTCAATTGCTTTTGTACTTACGTAAAATAAAACGCAATAAATCCATATTTTACTTATCGACAACTGCTCACTTGTTCTTATAGGGGTGTCTTATCTCTTTTGTAAATATAAGTGGGATCGTAGATATGACTAAACAATAGGTCAGACACTAATAAACGTAGGATGTTTTCGTGTATGATAACAGTTCACAACTAGGCGTTCTAAGATGTTTCAAGTACATTCGCTCCAGGATGTCTTATTTGTACAGTGTAGCACCCCGGTAATGTTAACCAAGTGATTCGAGGTCTTCTTTTCAAAAACGACTAGAATCACACTGTTTTGGGTCGACTCACACTTATACAAGTGCGTTACCACTTCTTGTGGATGTTATCATAATTTCGATTATTTTTGGATATTTGAAATATCACTAATTAAAATTCTATAACGTAGAGAATATCACAGAACTAGCCAAATCACAAAAGTATAAAACAAAGAATTGTTTTACATATCTTCCGATTTAAGTAAAATATTAAAACTGTGCCAAATTCAGCCTAGAGAAATTGTTTCTCAATTCGTGTCGATAGAAAAGGTTATGAAAATATAAGATCGTGCGTGATCATTTAATGCATTTCTCTTACAGCTTTTTTTTTCATGCAAAATATCTGATCATTATATAAAAAAAGGGATTTTAGTATAAAATCCTGTCTATGTGTCACCATATTATCTTTTTAAAATACATAATATATCTTGAAATATCAAATTTTGTCAATTATCAAACCATTTTTATGACGTCATACTACAGTGAAACCTGCTTGATAAGTCACCTGTTTTAAGACGCCAACCTGTCTTGGAAGACCACATCAGAATTTAATTTCATGGCAATATGAATTACGATGGACTTTTATTAAGACATCTCCTATCGTAAAAGACAACTTTTTCTTGCTTCCTTGAGTGATCACGTGAAACGTGTTTCACTGTATTGTCTTTTCACCGACATAGTTTTTGCTGACTCCACTGCGTTATCCAATTCCCAAAAGTCTGACAACTACTCACCACATCCAACAGTACATAGCAGTTGTGATGCGTAGTTTTGGAATTCTATTCAGAACCACCATAGACCAAACAAGAGATTCGTTCAAAAATAACCCACCTGAAAAAAAATAGCATAAAGTAAAATAAGAAATGCTATAAATATTACGATATACGAAAAAGACATGTAATATTCGCAGGTATATTCAGGAATACATCCTAAAATACACCCAAATAGGCACTCCAAACAGTCTTTGAATATTTTTCAACAGGAATGTATACGTTATTTGATGAAGTCGTTTTGCTCAAAAACGAAATGTAAAGTTGCATGTACACATTTAATAAGATTGTACTAATGCTATGAATAAATACTTCATTATTCAAAAACAAATCAAACAATAAAAAGTACAGAAGCTGGATCAATATACACGAACACAAATGTGTGTCCTAAAAATCCACCAAGTCTTTAAATTTGTTTCATATTTATTTTTTTTGTCCGCATGTTAACTGATTAAGGCACTACATGTAACAGTCTTAATCTGAAGTGTTATATATTCAGAAGTATGTGCCATATTCTGCAAATATTCACTTCAGCAATCTTCAGAGTGTTCACTAAAATATCTACTCTTTGACAGCCCACATTCTAATAACCATTGCCAGCTTTTTCAAGTCTAATGAGAAATGAAAACATTCGTAAATATAACGTGTTAAAGAAACATTGCAAGACCAAAAGCTGTAACGAGTTGTATAAATATCAAGATTATGACGTTATAATGTTTACAATAGCATTTCCGTCTATTTTTGTTAATTCTTTTTGATGTCTAACGTATTAAATTTATTTTTTGTCTTCCCAGTATGACCAAGGCTTTCTAAATTATTGCAAAAATTTAAATTTATAATTGTATATGTTCAAATGATTTCCCACCCTGTCATAAATTGCGTTTTCCGTTTCACCTACATACATACATTGTAGGTGGTTTGTAGTTTTTAGTTTTGTTTTCCACAAAAAATTCGTGATTTGCAGTGTTGCTTGTACAGTCCCTATCTGAAGAATAATACATGTATTTTGCTGTCTTTGTCCCAGGATTTACTGAAAAATTCAGAGCGATATTGCTGTCACAGATGTTCAATCTTTGTTAATATCATCACTAGAGAAATTCTACGGCCGATATCATGATTTGATAGATCGTAACGATCTTCGATCTCACAAATGAGACTTGACATCTTAATTATTCAGATTTCTCGTCTTACTGGATTTGACACTCCACGAAATTGACTTTTTCCAGGACATTCCCACTTACAATTTGACGGGTGCCGTCGACGGAGCAGGACATGCTTACGCTTCTAGAGCACATGATGTCACCCCCGGTTTTTGTTGGGGTTCAAATTGTAAGAGCTTTGGTTTTTGTGTCGTCTTGTTCATGTTTTCTTTTTCTTCTGTTTCCTTTTTTCTTCAGTTTTATATTGTCTGCTTGTCATTTTCGTAGTTTTTCCGTTTCAGTCGCCCCGGATTTTGCCTTGTCGACGAATTCTTCCTTTCTGAACACGTTCCTTCGGTATTCTATTACCGATATTCCATTTACATCTTTATCACCTGACTTGCGTGTTTATGAAATTTTGAGAGAGGCGATCTGGAATAGTTTTTTAGATTATTCTTTTGTATTTGTGAAGTATACGGATGTCCGCTAGCTTATTTCTAGTGTTTTTACCATTACATTTTTCCTTTGAGAAATATTAATCCTGTTTCAAATAGTTTTGGGATTCAGCCTTCTTCAGTTTATTTTTCTTTCTCTCTGTTTTTTTTACAAGCTTTACATACATGTATAGTCATTAATTTTTCCATTGTATTTAAGAAATTCGAAAACCAAATCAATGTTCTGCACATCTTTACTGTGTCCATGTGAATCGTTCTCAAATGTTCATATGTAAGATGAATGAACTGATATGACATATGACATGAGAAGAAGACTGAAATGTAAAAACCTAACGACGACGAACGCAAGTGATAGCAATAGCTCACATGATCCGTCGGACTACGTGAGCTAAAAAAACAGGGAACCACAATATTGTTGTTTTAAAAGAAAATACAATTTAACCAACAAAAAGAGGTATTGGAAGTATTTAAATGAGACAGTAATAAATGAATGCCCAGAACCGGACTTAGTCTGTTTGTATTTTTCTTAATCCGGATTTTGTCTGCGTCCCTTGATTAATGATTTTTATGGATTCATCCTTTGATTTTCTTACCTTTTTTCTCCCTCTCTCTTTTTTATGTTTTGTTCTAGTTTGGTTATATCAACTTATATTATTTACATGTTCCTAAGGTAATCTATTACGGTTCGTACATAAACCTTCATCTCAATAGCTTTCTTATGTATAACTAAAACTAGTTTCAAACATATTAGAAATACTTTGGTATTGTTTTAGAATATCCGCAGCTTCCTGTAACATCTACTTTCTTAAATTCTTACCTATTGGTCTATTAAAATCAGATTTCGATCTAAAATTTGATGAACCAATAACAATATGACCATTTCCGGACATAACATTTTTAGGATGTCTTTTATTGCACTTATAGACAATTACAAAGATCTATTTATTATGAAAAACGGGGAATAGCAATAGTAGGGAGTTCGACAAACATCCGTGGGAAGGATGGAGTGAAGTGGGTAAGGGGTGGAAGATCAATAAATATTGTTTCCTTATTTTCAGGGATGGTTGGTATTTCAAATTACGTTAAGCATAATACAGTCTGGTTGAGTCTTCCAGTAAAAGTAGTACACGTGCAAGAACAAGTAGGATATGATAACAGGTATTGCGTGTGGAGAAGAGTTTCACTACAAACATATTTTTTAACGGTTTTTAAATGGGTTAGTCTTGCAATTTTGACCACAGTCATCTCTTTTCTGATTTGGAAGCATCTCCAACAGATATTGCCACGACGCTCTTGGTAAAACTGTTTTCAGGTATTTCGAGCAATAATGAACAGAATGTCCGTCATATTATCTTTTCTAGATTCTGATGAAAAAGGAAATTTGACTTGTATAAATAACTTTTTCATATTAGAATCTACTTTGCTTTTAAGACTTATGGGGTTAAGATGCCTTGGGTTGTTCGGATTTATTGCCAATTTTAGGCATTTTTGCAAAGTATCCCGACTCCCAAACTTAGGAGGAGGAGACGGCCCCGACTGCTATTCATATGATAGATCTCCGTCCTTGTGTAGACATTCCCGAAATCTAACACATGAAGCGGGGCGAACAAAATTCGAATCCATAACTGGCTGATGTAATGATTAAGCGAACTTAAACACACTGCCACCAGATCCTTATTAGCCAAGAACTCTTTCGACTCTCGTTGGGTCTGGAAAACTTAAAATCGGACTTTAGCAAATGACAATTGTCATTACTACTCGAGTGCTTTGTCTAACTTTTAAGTCGTATCCATTTTTGCATACTGACCCAAGTGGATTGAGAATAAAATTACTATGATAGTCTAGCATATATATTTATTGCTGATTATTACTTTCCAACAACCGGAAGATAAGAGTTTCCATTTGACGAGGCTCCTGAAATGTATTTAAAGATAATTTTACCAGAAGCAAAATTAGAAAATGAAATACAGTTTGCATTAATAAAAATGTCTCATTGGTATTACATATAATAAAATGCATTTGTGATTTATATCATTTTATGTCTGAAGTTATATGTGTACATCTTCCTTTAGGAACCTTTGATCACTAGCGCCAGCATAAAAAGCTGCTCAACTTTTCACTCATCGCCAATCAGCAGTTTGAATATACTTCAAGTTACTTTTATGATAAATATTACATATTAACAATCCTTAGAACATGTAAGTCACATTATACTCATAATGCCATTCTTTTGTGTTTTTTTTTTCTTGTACATGTTCTTAATCGTATGAAATTTGTATTATACGATAAGTTTAGCTTATTTCGATAGGTCTTGAGTAAGAAAAAAATTGAAAAATTTAACAGTGGTCCGCGGGATAATTTTATGGTACAAATGCGCATATCGGATTGAATGAATTTAAACCTAAAAAATTCTCTAGACAACAAAGTTAATTAACTGAAAACTATATAAACAACACATTTTTTTTAAACAGAATATAACTTGTTGTTTTACACAGGCGAAATTTTCCTTCCTGGCTAAATAATATAGCAAAACGGTCCAACAGATCTCTAAAATCATCGATTTATGTCTTTAATGCATAAACTTTTATTTTATATCGATGTGAATCATTTTCTGTTATTCAGCATTTTATTGATTTGTTTACATAGAAAGGAAATTTTTGGCATGTAATTTCAAATATGTAGTATCCAGCACGCGCGAGTATCTTTTCATCCTGTTGACAAACCAAATAAGACGATTAAAAATGACACCCTTACTTTCTGGCCTTCGTTTGTTACTAAAATCACAAATTTAGTGAATTGGTCGTTTCATGCCATAAAATAATTTCTTTGCATCAGTAAACTTCAGGATGTTTACGTTTCATGCTCATCTGATGCTATCACTGACTCAGATGTGTGTGTGTGTGTGTGTGTGTGTGTGTGTGTGTGTCTTAGTTTACGCTGATAGATATTTTACCTGTTCCGTTAAAGAAAACATGCTCTAAGTTTCGGAAATTAAGACTTCCAAATTTCAAAAAATGATTTTACAGCTAAAATTGACCTTCTTCTTTTCGCACGAAAAGGTTGAAAACAGTTAATGGGAATATTACAACAAAAACACAAATGACATGGCTCAACAAAACAAATATACTTGCCAGAACCACATGCAATCGTATGAACTGCACCATGAATGCGTGTTAACGCATTAAAATCAGCAACACGGAAGACAAATGTTGAATTTGATGCCATTTGGTTCAGTTCATAATTGTCAACATTTGGACCAACGGCTATTGGAATAATCACTGCATTCCTCTGCTTTAATCGTTTAGCTGCTTTGAGAGCGGACTGTGAATTTGTTGATCTACCATCTGTTATAACTACTAATATGTCTCGTGCGTCTGTTCTATCTCCCGCAGATGGTGTCAAACTATAACTGTTAACAAAATTCAATGCATGATCTGTATTGGTACCTCCTTGCCTATACGGGATCTTGTTGATTGCATTTATCACTGCGGTTTTGTCATGGAACCTATTCAAATCGAACTCACTATGAGGTGATGTGGAAAACGTGACTACGCCAACTTGTGCGTCGTTAGATCCGATTACGAATCCGGATAGAAACTGAGAAACAAAATCCTTCTCCTTGTTAAAATTTATTGTTCCTACTGATCCAGAAGAATCTAGCAGAAACACTATGTCAACTTTGTCGTGGCAAACTGAAATTACGAGATGAATTAGATTCAGATAAAACATTTAAATAACATTCACTGAATACATTCATATTTCTGAATATTACAGTTTATTATTAAATTCTTCCACTAATGAAATAAAAAAGAAATAAAGGAGAAAAAGGATTACGGCGCGTTTTGCCTGCCGTCATGAAGGTGCAGAGTTATCTTTCTGTATTTTCATATGTATTTTAAGGGACAGGTAATTCATCGAACATGGTATCTAAGACTATACAATCACACACTTAACGTAAACATAATCTGAATTTTATAAATATCTGGTATGTGTTCATAATGATGATGAGTAAAGTTTCGTGTAAATTCCAGTCTCTGTGTCTATTTATAACTCCAGAATATTTACACCCGATTCATGCAGATACAAAATACTTATCACTACTTTGATATTTCTTTTCTTACTTGTAGTTATTTTTCTATTACAAAGATCTGTCTTACAACATCCACCTTTGAGAGTCGTGCTAGATTGTCTCCGTCCAAATGCCGTTTGCATCGGTGCTCCAAATCGCTGGCAGAGCTGATGGTTTTAAAAAAAAATTAATTTATTATAAAGATTATTTATCTCATTATTAAAGTAGAGGTTTTCATTTACAATTTTCTTTAGAGATTTAAACAATCTCATATTTTTATGTTTCCACACAGATAAGACAGTCACTCTCATGCAATTTATTGGGTGCATATTGTAACTGAAATTCACTAGGTCTCTGTAATATCAAGATTGTGATTAACATAAGAAATGGCTTCTTACATTCGGACAAATTTAAAACATCAGGACATCTGTCACTTATGCTAGAATTATTATTTTCTTTTTCATTCTGTCTCGTTCCGCTACACTCCACTAGGAAAAAGAAGAAATTTCTTGCACTTGTGGCATATATCCCTGACGTTCAATATGTCGCCAGGTAAGAATCTAGTATTCATTTGATGGACGTCATACACACTGTAAAACAAGAGGAAATTTCTCCAATATTATCCTGAGAATTTCTGCACTTTTAACAAATGACACGAAATAAATCCATATAAATGTCTCATATACTTGTTTATTTTTTCATTAAAGTTACGTACTAATTTTTTTCATTACATGCACACGGTAAATAATTAACTGAAACTTACGTTTTCATCAAGACATCCTAATCTATACACAGGTCGGTGATCGATACCTAATGTTTCTAGCTGAAAACATTCCTGTAAATTGAGGATATGGTATATAAAAATTGATATCATTCAATGTGTTAAGTAGTGAAAATTGAGAATAGCTCTCTTAATTAATGAAGTAATGGTAATTTTTGTATTTTCTTCCAAATGGTTCAATTATATATGTCATATGTCATTTGCAAAATACTTAAATTTTTTTAGGGTATTCTTCATTTTCTTCGAAGATTTTAAGTCCTTTGTTTTCAATGTTTTATTATTTTTAATGGATGGATATGCTGTCTTTATATAATAATTATAATTATTTGAAGGGGATTGTCTCTTGAGAACCGCCCGATTCCACATATGACTGTCAGTTGCGTTAATGTTATACAGATGAGATCTGTTCTAACCTCTCGTAGAAAATGTCAGGGAAAGCTGTCATAGAACTGTTCTAAGCTGTCATAGAGCAGCTCTCCTCTAGGGCTGTTCTAGTTAGAAATTGTTCTAGGGGAGAGCTGCTCTGTTCTAATTATGACGTCAATTTTAGAACAGCTCTATTCTAGCTGTTCTGTTCTAATTATGACGT
>JAOXYJ010224974.1:0-10226 GCA_028566555.1 Lithophaga nigra
GATAGAGAATTTGACAAAAAATTCAATAAAAAAAATTGGAAAAATCCTGTAAAGGGCCAATTGATACCAAACTTTGGATAAATGATGCATTTATGATCCCCTTTAAGAATTTTGGTTGATGACCCCAACTGCCAACAAACAAGGCCACTACTGTTACTAAAAATAGAAAATTTGATATATTTTTCTAGGTTCCTTTTGTCAAATCAAATACTAACGTGAAGCCAATAGGAAACCAGGTGAGCGATACAGGCTCACTCAGGTTAGCCTCTAGCGTATTAACTTAAAAGCATTTAACCTTACACATAGAGGAATTTTCTTGATAACCCTGTAGTAATGGATTTTAAGTTCAACGGGCATAACCCTGAAAATCCGACTGGACCAAAATATCAGCTTATAGGAGTGTTTGCACATCATGATCTGTTACTGTAAAAGTTTCAAAGAATTTCTATATACAGGCGTTACACTGTACAGATTGAAAGATATACAGGCTGATTCCTATATACTCTAAAAATGTTGCTGATTAAAATAGAAAGATAAGCTGATTCCTATTACACCCCCAAAAAACAAAACTTCCTTTGCAGGGGTATTATCATGGATAATTTCATGTATTCAGCTTAGTGATTATGGTAACCATTCCAAAATATTTGGTACTATTCCTGTTAATTTTTACATATATTGTTTTTTTTGTAATATTTTAATGAGCAATAAATACGATATCAATGGAGAAATTGTTGTCTTATAGAGCTTGTGTGATATGTTTTACAAGTACTTAGATTTTTGCTCATTTTTTACCTTGCGATTTTTGTCATTTTAACTGTAATATCGAAATACTACTACATATATTAGTAATGATTTATATTTAAGCATATTAATTTTGAAGGTATGAGGGTGGTCATACTCTCTCGCTATTCTGGTAGACTCGCACATTCGCATCATGATACTGATATCAGGGTCATCTTCCTCGTCAGTTTTATCAAAAGGTTAACCATATATTTCTTCATGCTGGCTTTTTGTGAAGCTTATTTCATTGTTAGTTACTTTAAGTCATCTTTCAGGTGCAACTACTTTGCTGCAAGCTCTGTCGTGTTGGCTGGGTTTTAATTCTTTTATCCGTGACATGTTTACTGCAGATGAAAATAGAGCTAAATCTTCCGGTTCTTCATGAAAAATGATTATATGTGAACAAAAAGGCAGAGATGTACTTTTTAGCTCACCTGGTCCGAATGACCATGGGAGCTATTGTCATCACTTTGCGTCCGTCGTCGGCGTCGTCTTCGTCGTACGATAACGTTCAATCTTCTTCTCTGAAACTGCTTAACCAATTGGAACCAAACTTGACAGAAATATTCACTTGGTAATTCTCTATTAGATTTAGGTCCGATCCAAAATCCAACATGCCCACCAGGGTCAAACATATGCATTTGATTGATCTAAATTTCAACGATCTTCATGTCAGAAACCACATAGCCAATGGAATTGTTCTGTTGTAGGAATGATCATTAGGTAGTGCTGTTTCAATTTTGCCCATTTGGTACCGATCCAAAATCCAAGATGGCCGCCACCACGAGATAAAGTTTAACATTAGTTTCTATGGAAAAATTCAAACTCATTTTCTTCTTGGAAAAGAGAGACAGTTGAAGCGTAAAATATCAATAAATCTTCATTGAAATTTTGTTTTTGGTACTGATCGGAATTGCAAGATGGTCGCCACCGTGGAACATAGTAAAACACTCGACCCTATGGGAAATTCACTTGAAAATTTTCTTCTTGCAAACGACTGAGAAAGTTGATGCGAATCATGTACATGAACAATTGTTGGAAGGTCCTTTGCCAAACTGTTTTTTGGTTTCTATCAGAATTCCAAGATGGCCACCATCGTGGAACACAATTTATCATTGGACCCAATGAGAAATACACCTGAAAATATTTTTCATGGAATCGACTATGACAGTTTGAGTTAAACATGTCCATAAATGTTCATTGGAAGATCCTCTACCAAAACTATATTCTTGATGCTGATCGAATTCCAAGATGGCTGCCACCAAGAAACCGACTTTAACATTGGACCGTATGGGAAATACACTTCAGGTCTTCTTCTTCTTTGAAATGACTGAGACAGTAAAAGCTAAAGATGGTCCATAAATGTTCACTGGAAGATCCTTAACCAGACATATGGTTTTGATGCTAATCGAAATTCCAAGATGGCTGCCACCGTGGAACATAGTGTAACACTGGACCCAATGGGAAATGCACTTGAAGGTCTTCTTCTTGGAAATGCATTAGAATTGGTCATTTTAGAAACAGGTGAGCGATACACGCTCAGGTGAGCCTTTAGTTTCATTATTCTTGGCATACTGATGAAAACGAAATGTAGCAAATTCAAGTCTGTCTGGAGTAACTACTCATTCTCTCATCAGAGAAAAGTAAATTTTCGACCATTTTAGTAGAAATAGATTTGTCTTAATTTAGCAACAATCTATGGGTACTCATCACTTAGTAAAGAAATACAATCAACTTGCATTTTTATACTATATATATATATATCTGGTAATGTACAGTCAAATTCGGTGTGAATGTTGAAAGCATCATATAAATCATCTTAAGATTCCATTGACTTTACCATATCCTCGGTTTGTGTTACCATTAGATGTTTATAACTCCACTGATGTTTGTTCGTCTTCCATATATTTCTCTCTTTTTTTTCTTGAAATTCCCACATCAGTCGCCCATGCAATTGCACATCCCCAAGCAATGATTGCTACCACAACCCCTATAAATGTAAAAGCGAAAGTACATTTCACAGGTGCCGTTCGTTAACGGTGTCAGTCTCGCAGGGCCGTCGTCAGATTTCTGGAAGAGAGGGTCCCGGATAGCTTGTCCTCCCATAAATAAGAAAATTTTGGAAAATTGGAACTATTCTGGTGCAATTTGATAACGCTTTGTTTTGATTTAGCGGAAGATGGGGGTACGATCCGGACACAAAGTACCGCGCGGTCGCCCATTTCCTATTGACTCAGTGATACACCTCCCCCTAAAAGCCTAGAATATCGTATCACATGCTGAGTCCAAAAGCGATAAAATAAATTTATTAATATTATCTATTTATAGATACGATATCCAAAGGTTATAGGTTAATCACAATGCGGAAGTAAAACGTTAACCGATGAAGAAGTCTGGACAGGTATTTCAATCTTCTTATTTTAAAAAATGTTTTGTTTTTATATAGTTACGTACGAAAGTTACTTCTGCGAGACATCTGTTTACAACTGTAAACTCTTTTATTTGGGTAATTTAAAAGGATTCAACGTTTGACAATGAATTTAGGTGTGAAAATTCACAGGTTATGCGTTCACGCGTATTTCCGTATTAAAGTGAAAATTGTATGCGAACTAACTATGCTGAAAATTTTTGTTTGTTTAGTGGAGAGGTGATATAACCATGATAATATTTGGACTTTCACTTCCTACTTTCTCTTTACATGTTTACTTGTTTACAGGCGTGGTCACGCTTGAAACGCATATCAAATTAGCTGTACTATACGGATATGTCATTTTTTTTTATACTTCACACTACCGGAATCTGTACCAGAAAAAAAATTATGTGGTCAACATGCAGTTGATTCATTTGATAACGATGCTAACAGCGGAGACAGCAAAAAAGTTCACGAATTTGTCAACTTAACTACGCTGCTGTAAAGCGTTTAATTCAATTTTATATGAAAGTGCTCACAAGTGGCAAAATTAGTAAAAGTATCCCCCCATCCCCCCCCAAAAAAGCAAAGAGAAGAGCTTGGTTCTGTCAGGATCCCCGTGGGGGCACTCACTATATGTGATGCTAGGTGTGTTCCGACAAACGGAGTTGCATTTTCAGCTGAATGTCTGAAATGGGGTATAATTTTTTGGGGGTCTTATCTTGAAAGGGGTAAGATCTGACTGTCTGGAATGGGATATATATTGTTTGATGAAAACTTAAATATTTTCTGAAAAGATTATTTTTACGTGTGTTTTAATACAATTTTACTGTTTGATATTAAATAATACCAAGAATGCAACTCAGAATGATGAAATATTCAAACTGAATAATTTCTATCTGGAATTCACAATACATGTATGTCTGGAGGTATACTCTGTATTCTAAGGAAATGTAATTTGCTCAAATGTCTCAAATGGGGTATGTAAATTAGTCACAATTTGTCTGGAACGGGGTCAGGGTTCTGACCTGTCAGAAGAAGTTCAGAAGGCTTATTGACTTCTAAAAAGAAAATTTATGCAGAAATGAACGATAGTATTTTGGAACCTGTTAAACTGAATAAGCTAGCGGATCAGGACACAGAAGAGTGCATACAGTGTGAACAAAATCACAGAATACTTCAGATCAGATCAGCACATGATGAATTAAATAAACCAGTAACCAGTGATAAACAAGCAAAGCAATAATTTTTTTTGAATGGGAAAAGTGCGTCTAGTTTATGTGACATCCAATGAAATGCTCATGGCAACTGTGCACTTTTAAAACCACCTCAAACTATTTAATCTTGCATTTCATTCGAATGTGGAATAAATGATATCTGGTACGTCTACATAAAAAGGGAAGCAAACTGGATCCAAAACATTACAGAAGTATCTCAATAAGCTCTAATCATGGGAATCAATTCAACAGAGTAATTCATGCTCATCTTTTAGCATTTATTAATAGACAAGATATAATAAGTAGAAATCAAATTGGATTCAAAGAAAGGTGTAGAACATTTGACCATATTTAACACTCAATTATTGACCTCTATAAACCTAACAACAAATAAATTTGCAGCTTTCATAGATTTAAGGAAAGTATTTGATAATGTCTTTTCTACGAGTTACTAAGTAATGGTAAAATAAAAAAGTAAAATAACTAAAATTATACTTTGTATGTTTTTCTAACACAGTATTTTCTGAAGGTCTAGGACCAGTTTTTTTCATAACATTTCTGTAGAAAAAGGAATATACTTGCTATAGAGACAGGAATATACCTCGGAATGAAAAATACTTTAATATGCCTTGGAACGAAAGAACATGTGGAATTTGTAAATGTGGTTCAATTGAGGACGAAAAGCATTTTTTATTCTAGTGTACAGCGTATTCCTATCACAGAGTACAACACGAAACCAAATTATTAAATTTATCATGAGATTACAACTCATTTAGAAAATTTTAACTGTATCTCTTAATAGTAACTCCGAAAATATATTGAAAATATCTTGCATATTCATAAGTGATTTTCTAAATGTGTCAAATATTACGGTAATTACTGTCATCAGCTATTTCAGTGGTTACTATATTATCTGCTGTCAACTCGTATATATACTTCGTATTGTAAGTTTTTTTGTTACAGACCTTTACCATTTATTGTAAATATATATGTGTCTGTTATTCTCATTCTACTCTCTGCTCGTTTTCTCCGTTATCAGTACGCCAGACGCGCCAGTTCGTGTAGCGATAGCGGAATGAAACGATGGTGATACGATAATAGTGCCAATAAACTACTGTCTATTGTCTTGAAAAAAAAGAAATGTACAAATGGACTTGCAGAACAGCGGAAACTAAAGATGAAAATACTTCGTTGTATGTACTGGTTAGATGGAAGATATAAATGAGCATGTTGGCGTGTACATAAAACACAAATTACGCAACAGATGATTTACCTTTGTTTAGCGGAGTTTAGTCAATAAATGTTATGCAATTTTCGGATATGACTTATAAACAAGTTGGGTAAGGCTAAAAGTTTAAAATTTTATCCTTTCATTTCACTGTAACTCATTTGATGTTTGCCTCCTGATAGTACCATGCTGCGTAAGTACATGTATGAGGCCGTTGTAGTATTTATTCCTTTTATTTTATACTTAGCATCTAGAAATCGTTTTTCTGATAGGTTTATAGACTTTTATAAATACTGTGACAAATTATGTCTTATATGTTGCCACAATAGCATATTTCAGTTTTTGTGAAATAAAAGCGCTAATTTTCGGTTTGGAGCCATCGGTACCCAGGATATCTGCTCACGATGTTGTCCCTGGACCCAATTGCGGATCTAAGTTGGTCCCAATCCCCAACCTGATGGATTGCTCCTCTTTTTCGTCACTTGTGGTTGGTATCAATATTAAAAGAGAAATTCTAAAATGAATTAGAGTATTTAGTAACAAACATTTAGGGATAAAACCGAAATAGTCCTTCTTTGAAATCAAGCCCAAGTATGCATGATAAATCTAGTAAGACTAGGAGTTGAATTATACCCAATGAAAAGCGATGTCGCCAAAAGACGAACTATTTACTGTTTGTGGTACAGTAATATTCTTAGATCCAATGCAATATGGAATTTGTTGGATAGACTCATCTAGCTTCATGTCCCCAGGGGAAATGGTTAGCAACTCTTGGGTATATCGGTTAGCAACGTCTAAATTTATGTTTTCTTAGCAACTTGTCATCAGCCAGTCACAATCCAAGTATTTACCAAACCTGAGATAAAATACATTTACTGGGGTTAAATAACAAAGCAATGTAGTCAATGCACCCAAACGTTTCATAGGTATTAATTTCTGAGGGTACCCTCTCTATATTTCTATCTCTCCTCTTCATTTATGCTTTTTGAGAGCAGACTCACCTCTGTATCCTATTTGCTGTCAGCTGTTAAATCTAAGATCTAAATGGATCTCTGAACCCGAAGCAAGCCAAAAAGTACCAGGTTAAAATCCACATAATCTGTGGCGAAACAGTGGTTACCGTTAATACTTTTGACTGAATTTCTCTAATATATTTCCCGGAGGTAATCTGGGGTATAGAAAACTCCCATCGAAAACTTCAGTAATTTGACAGACTTTTTATAAGGACTATACATTTCTGAAACGCTTTCAATTTTTCCCAAAATGTTTTCAGTATTAAAATATTCAATTTTTAAATTTTTTCCATGTTAGTTAATGGGCATTGATTCTTAAACTTTTCCTGTTAATAGAGGTGGTCAGGATAAATTTAAGTCTGTCCACTAATTAGCACCCCTTTACCCACAAGATCAAAGCATTAGATTAGATTAAACCATCTATACTGCTACCCCTAAAGCTGGACTTACTTATTTTACCTGTTGGTTAAAAAATGATCATTCTTTCACACGTGAAAAAGCTCCAACATGTTCACTACATCGGCTGAAAGATTTTGTCTGAACATGCAGACAAATTTTTGTCAAATGACACTGTTATGCCCTTTGATGTTTTAAATGTTAATGAAAACTAGGGATTAGCTGCTTTTCAAAGTGCATCACATTGTAACATGGTGGTTATAAAACAAGGAAAATTTGAAACAAACATTTACGGATTTATGTTGTAGGATGTAGCTATTATAAATTTCGTATGTCATCCGTCAGAAATATGGTATTACTCCCCCATCCTAATGAAAGTAAGAGATATAGTCGTTAGTCACATGGTCAGTCACACGGTCGTCTGTCCGTATCCATTTGGACAAATAACTTCTATTTTTGCATGCAAGTGACATTTGGTTGCCATAAGCTCTACGGTAGAAATTGAATTTTTCCACATCTCGGTCTCAAAGCTACTGTTCTTTGTTAAAATGGAAGGTGGTCAATTTTAAAAGTTCAGTATTTATAAGCAAGTGGAATCTGAAATATATTATTAAACTTCCTGAAGTTATGTCACTGGAAGTTACACGACCGGGAAATGACGTCAACTATGACATCATCAATCACGTGACCGGAAATGAGATCTGCGCATGCGTGTCCGGAATTTGACCTACTTGAGACCGCCATCTTGGGTGGTCTGTGCATGCGTCACGTTTTATTTTCCGCTTTTGTGAATTCGTTTAAATTTTCCCGCCTTTTTTCGGATTCCCTCAGCTGTTTTGGTAGTATGTATGGGTCTCGGGCTTTTACCTTGAGCTTTATAGAACATCAAGGGAGATAACTCTTTTCCCACCTTTTTCAATAGGAACCCTTCGAGCGTATTCGTCGGTTACTATGAGTGTCGGACATTTTCGTTTATTGCAATGAATATTTAAGGGAGATAACTCTTTTTGCGCCATTTCTTTTTCCGTTTGGAATATCCTAGGGCATTTTCGTCGATTACTATTGATTCCGGACATTTTCGTCCGTTATTGAATAGTCAGGGTAAACAACTTTTTTCGCGCTATTCTTTTCATTTTGGAATACCCTCGGGTGTTTTCGTTGATTACTATAGGTTTCGGACTTATTTGTTGACGGCAATAGAATATCAAGGGAGATAACTCCTTTCCCGCCATTCGATATCTTATCGACCTTTTTTCTTTGGAGCATATCGGGTGTGTTGGTAACATGTGTTGGTCTCGAACTTTTACCTTGGGTTTGTATTTGGTTACTATAGCAAATGGACCTCTCGTGATCTCTCGCGAGACCGGAAGATGATCCCACATACACCGGAAGTACTGTAAATGTTAGTCCGGGAACGGACATGACTCTAATTCCGGATTGTCCTGTAATATTCAACCTCGGGTCCGGAACGGAAAAGACTAAAATTCCAAAGCACATATCTAAACCACAGACGGGGTCCGGAACGAACATTACTAAGATTCCGGGTATGGATGCTTTCTGTGAGGTCCGCGTTCCATGGGGGGGCAACCATATTCGTGGAAAGTTCTCATTTTGGTTACCATAGCAACCAGATATCTCGTGAAATCTCGTGAACTATCGCGAGACCTAAGGTGGTTGTTACCTATCTGGAAGTACTGTAAATCTCGGCGGTCCGGAACGGACATGAATAAAATTCCGGATTGTCCTGTACAACACCGGGTTCGCAACAGACATAACTAAAATACCGGAGTTTATACTAAACGCTCCGCGTCTGGAACGGACTTGACTATATATTTCCGGAGTTCACAACTAAAACACACACTGGGGTCAGAATGAACATGACTACACTTCCGGGTATGGTTGCTTTCTGTGAGGTTCGCATTCCATTGGTGCAGACATATTTGTGGTATGCTGACTTTCAGATCCGCGTTTCATGGGCTGATCCGAGTCTTTGCTTATACGTCTGTTATACGTCATTTGTTGGTTTTCGGGGTTTTCGTGGGTGCTTTCTATCATGTCCGTGTTCTATGGGCGCAGTTCTATTAGATTTTACTTGGTCTTAGATCGTGTCTTTGCTTTTACGGCGTCATTCGTTGGTTTTCGGAAATATCCGCGTAGAGCTCTTTTATAGGTCCGCGTTTCATTGGCGCGGTCCTTTTGAATTATTGGATTCAGATCGAGTCTTTGGGGGTCAAGTCAGCTGGAGTTCTTGGTCTGCTTTTCCAAAGTCATTTTATGTTGTCTAAAAGTTACCTATTTTGTACACTTGCATTTCTCCATTTTTATGACTGGCCAACGCTGCATTACCCTTGTGTTTTTCTTTTTGTTTTATTTTGTTTTCCGTTTTTAAATTTTTGTTAATTTTTAAATTCAGAATTTTTAATTTCCTTTTTTAGATTTTTTTATTTTAAAATTTTTTCACTTTTTATATGTATTTTTGCCGAGATGAAGGATGAGCAGCTGCAGCAGCTGCAGGAAGCTGTGTTTTCTGGTATTTTTTTGTCTTTTTTACATTTTTTATTGTTTTTTTTTTTAATTTGTTTATCTTTTTTAATTGTTAAAGTTGTTTTTTGATTTAATTGTTTTTTCTTTAGTTCTTGGTCTGCTTTCGCTGCTTTCTCGTGGTCATTTTGGATTTTTTGTATGTGTGCCTACCATTTGTACAGGTTTTACTTACAAAATTCTTGTAGGATCTTGTCATGAGTTGTTGAATACCGCAGCAGGGATCCATTTTGGTCTGCACAGATTAGTACTCCATGAGTCTGGTGTATTGTAATTAGGATTTCTCTCCCTGTGTGTCCGGCTTGTAGCACTTTAATTTTGTCATCTTTTAATTTCCGCTATCGAATGGCTACGCTTCCATACCTTTGTCTTGCTATCATACTTCGTTCAGGTTCTTCATCATCTATGCTTTTCACTACACCATTGAATTGTTCATCTAGATTTTAAAAGGTTATTTGTTCTGCTTAACATACCCAGTGTTCCTGTAGGCATAAGATATCAAGGTCATGCAGTATGTTTCGGATATATACAACGTTCGCTTTAGTATTGTGAAGTTCTTAAATTGAGTAAAGCCCCTTGTTCTTGTAGGAGCGGCTTGTCAGCTTCCTTGATTGTTTGTTGTACAATTCAGAAGGGGAAAC
>JAOXYJ010225085.1:0-10225 GCA_028566555.1 Lithophaga nigra
CGGTCATTGTAAATACGTTACCAACAGCACAACCTACGTACAAAGAAATATTTTCTTGGAATTTGTATCTTTGTATAAGTAAAAACTGTACAAAAAATTAGCGTGGTCAGAGGTGCCGTTGTGAACCAAATATGCCAAAAGCTACTTGAAATTTTGCTATTTTTGACCAAGTTTGATAATTATTGACCTTTTGAGAACTTGAATGATCTTTATACCTTTACAACTTACAATTCGAGGAAAATCTGTCCTCTCTTGAAAAGTTCAAATAATCATCTGTTTAGGTGATAGAAAAGAAATGTTCAAATAGATTATTCATCGAGGGAAATGGGATATTAACGATCCCCTCCTTTGTTGCTCTTATCAGACAATTCATACAGAAATGCAAACTTTATCTTTCTTCACTTACTGCTAATTTCTGTAAATGTTCTTTCGGACCGATTCCCGACAGCATGAGCAAGACAGGGGAGTTGACAGCACCAGCAGACAAAACTACTTCTTTATTGACGAATATTTTCATCTTTCTGTTATCTTTGATTATCTCTATACCTCTTGCCTTCATACTTTTAATAATAACCTAAAAATAAGAAATAATGCAACAGTTTTTAAAACATAGAAATATAAATGCACAATTATGTTAGGCTAAATGTTGATTCGAATTTGAAAATAATGAACAAAATCAAAGCAAGTTTCCTTTAATACAGATGATACTTCAAACAGATTTAGTGTGATTTTTTTTTCTCTCTCACTGAACATTTCTAAGATATATCACGATTTATGACATACTTGGATTATAAAACTGCATTTTTGATTAGATATTATTGTTACTTTCTTTTAACCTGTATCACATACCCTTTATCTCATCCCATATCCCATACCTTTTTCGATATGATACATTTAGATATCTTGAATCGTATTGTATGCTGGATCATCACTCGATCCTACGGCAGATACTGATGTCTTGGGCTGACACAGTAATATAATACGAATCATGTCATTTATCATTCTCTATACACTTTACCAACCTTATTTGCGAGCGATTTCCTTTTACTAACTTAGCTAAGAGAAAAGTTGCGAGAAAATAAATCGCTTTGAAATTAATTATTTTCTTTGTCTTCCACGAATTAAATTATTTTAGTGTCTTCTGGGGGCTGTTGGCTTCAATTAGCAAAGTTTAGTCAAAGCAAAAATTCAATTCGTCTAAAATCGCGAAAAAAAAATTCATCGCAACACTAAGCTGGTTTGTATTAATACTAGAACGATGTTTTAATATTCTTTGTAATTATAATTAGTTGAAATTATTACCTTTGTAGCTATAGAGTTAATACTAATATGTAGATTAGGTCTGTTCATAATAGGACGTAGATATGCCTTCACTGTACTACAGCGTTCTCCATTTACTATCGACGACTGCATGTAGGAAAAACCTAAAAAGAAACATATTTTCAAATTAAGTTCAATTTATACTTACATTATCTATCTTTAGAGGTCGTTTTAATCTCCACTGAATAAGGATTGTATTGGAAGTAATATATTACTGATACATTTCCTCTTTCCCCCTTATGTAATATTTTGCTACCATTGAATTTAATACATTCCGCTTTTGAACCCTACCAGAATGAAAGACTTGATCCTACTCAATACGCCGGACTGTATCCTATTTTAACAGATACTGCGGGCTATACAATACATAACACCCTCCTAAACGATATTAGTCATTGCTTCCCATTTTAAAAAAGTATTCTTTCCAGGACAATAAGAAAAGTTCTGTTTAAAAGATGTTCGTGCATAGTAAAGTTAATTATAAAAATCAATAATTGCATTTAATACAGTATAGCAGATTTCTATTCCTTAATGAAAGACGGCTCATGATTCCAGGAGTGCTGAACTGATGGTAGTATTAGTTGTATCAGTTGCATAGGATTTATATTAAATTGCCATGAAGCAATCAATGTCGATGTTGTGATTACATAAATGGTTAGCGTTTACAGAACGATCTACTATTTTAGTCGCACATGTTTAAAATGCCTCAGAATAATGTTAATTACACTGCTATTTATTTATATATTCATCAGGATCCATTATACCTTTTTTACGTGTTTCTATCAACGGTCTGCAAGTGACGTTACCATACACTGTACTACATTACGTAAATACATGTTTGATTCTCTGCACAAAGATTTACCATTTTCAAGGTATGCAATCTTTTGCAAGATGTTCTGATGACGTCATCATAGACAGAATATAGGCAACCAAGTAAGAGTTTGAGTTTTGAGTTCAGTTGTACTGTTTCATAACAGATTTCTCCAGGCGACATCTTGTAAGATGTATTTGTGTTGTGGTCTATGTGATGTCATAGCAATGAATCACAGATTTGGTTCTCTCTATATGGATTTAATGTTTTATGTCAAATACTCTAAAGCATTCTCTTGTAAGATGTACCAATACAATGGTCCATCAGTTATGTGATAACATAATGGACTATAGTTCGATACGTACCTATCTGGTCCTCTCCATTTATATCTATTGTTTTATAGCCAATTTCTTCAGCCGCTTTCTTGTAAACATCTACTAGTGAGGTTATTTTAGACTCTGACACGGTCAAGTAACCTCCTCTAGAGTGGTATGCTGTAAAAAATATTTAAAAAGGTAAACATGATATAATTATGATGGAGAGGATTGAGGAAAAAACGGCTACATGAGGGAGGAAATTTGTGCGTCTTTAAACAAGTTTTAGTCTAACTATTCGAATCAGTGAGAAGAAGCCTCCTTTAGAGATCATCCTACATTCCTCTTCCCATAAAACTGGGTTTGTAGAAAGTAATTTTCAGTGAAATGAACAAGGATACAAAATGCTTTCAATAGTCAGTATTGTCAGCACTTCATTATCACAAACCATATAACTGAGAGAGTTAGTGGCCTGACGAGTTGAAAGTCGAAAGTATCGAATTGCCAATCACCTACAAGCCATCGACAATTTCGAAATAATGAACCCAAACATATCTATCAATGTTTTTGAGTATGAAAAGGATATTTACCAATTGAGAATATTCAAGCTGAGAAAGGAATCGATCTGTTATTGTTCAACAAGAACCACAAAAAGCACTACTGTTGGATTAGGAATTGACCTCGTCTTGTATCTGATGAACTATCAGCATGAAAGGTGCTTTAGTAGAAGAAGAAGTTCGAATTCGTTCACATTTCAAGAGGTCCTGCAAATGCACACAGAGTACCGTCAAAAGAAGTAGGCAGTTAAGATTGAACTCCTAGTCCTGAAACCTTTGTATGCTTTGCGAACTTAGGACACTCCATGAGAGTATCTGTTTACGCTGATTTCAGTGTTTTACCACAAAATCGGATACACTGAAACATTGAATCTGAAGCTTTAGAAATCGTTAACATTTACAAGAACGCCATACCGATGACGATGATAGATGCGGACAATAAACAGTTTGAGTCGAGTGTAAATTGTCACGTATGTGTATGATGCCTTGAATTGTGATAAGGTTCGTAATCATGATCATCTGAAGGTTAAAAATCCAGGAGCAGCACTGTGAATGTACATTCAAGTTCCAAATACAGACATTTTTTCCATTGTTTTCCATAACTTCTCATTGTATTCCGTAACTTGGTAGAGTTATGACGCTCACCTGTTTGCCAAGAAAAAATCGAGTGCATCGCCAACACGGAAGAAAAGTATATTAGCTGCTTCAGAAAGGTAAGGAGACGTCGAAGAAAGGCTTTTGGACTGGAATAGGTTTTGGCCCAAATCCAGATCTAAAAATCTCACTAACGACAACAGCACGACTGGTGGCAAGAACAACTTAGTTATAAGAAAGGAAGTTTATCCTTACGAGTACATGGACTGTTCTGAAAAGTGGACGACACCAAGCTACCGGAGAAGAAGGAATATCAGCCGAAACTTTACAACGAAGACATCAGTGACATGGACTATGACAAGGACATGACTCTTCTATTCAAACGAGGTATCAATGGAGAAGTGTCCATGATCATGAAGTATGAAGAAGCAATAAATCCCTACATCAAAGGTTATAACAAGAACAAGACCACAAAGTATCTAACGTACCTCGGTGCGAATAATCTACATTGTCTATGGATGGGTTTGCCTCAAACTTTTCCAGTGGACAAGTGTGAATGGGTAAAACCTGTATGCCAACTCTTGATACGATTAAGGAGGATGCTGAATATGGATACGTGTTGGAGGTTGATTTGTACAATTCGAAGAATCTCCATGGTGACCAAAACGACTATGATTATAACATCTCAAAATGGGAAAAGAGACAAGGTTCGTGAACTAGTCCAAAACTGTTAAACTGGGAAAAGTATGTTCGACAATATCTCCAGTCGGGAATGAAGCTGACAAAATCCATATGGTCGTCAGGTTTGAAGGAATATATCGATGTGACCACAGGTTTGAAAGCGAAAAGTACCCGCTGATGAATATTTCAGTTTTCAGGACGATGCAAAACATTCAGAATTAGTCCGTGTGAAATAAGTAAACACTGAAAAGCAAGCTTTGAGATAAAACTTGTTTTCGGGCTTAGTCACATTAATTTCTATATAAATTGGACCTGTGTAAACCAAACAAAATTTTCAGTCCCAACGAGGTTCAGTTTGGGCAGATTTCACTAAACATACATATAATAAGTTGTGGACATGTTTATTATTTTGCAACATAGTATCATACGAGGTTATAACATGTATAAAAGTAATTACTTGCAAAAATTTTCTTCTAAAATAATAATAATTTGTACAAACGAATTTTTGGCATTTTTTGGCTAGTATAGATTACCGTTTAAGTGATTATTTTAAAATGGGTTATATTTAAATTTGTATCTATATAGTAACAAAAATTTAGTCATTTTTGTAATACACTTTGAAATTATAATAATTTTCATGGACATAATTTTTGCTCATGAAATTTCCTCGCGCAAACAGCCAAAAATTAGGTGACTTCGAAAATAACCAATCATACGAAGTTGTTTTTACAAAAGACAGAAATGGCGGTCATTTTGAATGAAGGTCACAGTCATCAATACAACTTGGAAAGGCAACCATGCAAGGACCATTCCAGCAAGTCCGGTTTAAATTGGCTCAGAAGTTCCAAGGAGAAGATGTTTGCACACAATTTTCATAGGTCCTATGTTAGACTCTGTTCCACAATGACGGTCATCTTCGATGTAAGTCCCGTATACAATTCTGAAAGGGGACCTCAAGAAGAAAATCACAGTAAAGTTTGGTTATTGACCCAGTATGTGAGGCACTTGCTAGATTAATCGGGGCAGTTTAACTGTTATCTTTACTTGTACCTAGCAACAGTCATAAAGTTTGTAACATTTTTTCTCGAATGGATTTGAGTTTTATCGGATGTATTCTTAGTACTTTCCATGCGATGACTAGTATAAATTAGTCAAATTAATTAAACAATTCTTTCCAATATTTTCTATTTATAGTAAAGGCCACCATCTTGATTGGTGTCACAGGACAATTCTGAAAGAAGACTACATAAACATGGAAAGAATCAAGTAGATCAAATTTGGTTGAATTTTTTTTTCAGTGGCTTACCTTATACATACTTGATATGGACCTAGCAGTTTAATTTCTTTGTTTAACATTAACAAAACATAGGAAGAGAACTCAATACTAGTTTAATGAGGTACAAATGTCTTTTGTACAAGTTATCAAAATTCTAAAAGAACTTTTTGTAGACGTAATTACTACTATAACGTACTTTGTACATGTTATAACTTGTTTGATGCCATTATTACTTGTACAATATTTTTATACAGGTAATAATTTGTACAAGATAACAACATGTACACAACATATATTTAAATTCCGACCGACGGATCATATTTACAGACAAACTGCTAGCAGTCCGTATGAAGAGAACAAATTAGTGTTCAACAAGCAAAGTCCCTAAGGGTTCTCCATTCACGACTTGTCAAAAACACTGATGCACAACTTCGTACGAAAGATGTACGAAAGCAAGGCAAATATCTTGTTTACCTATACAGCCAGTCCTTCCTTAAAAATCGAGACGGAAGGCTTTTACAAGGACATTATCCCATATGTTGACCTCCAACTTTCCGCACGATCGCCTGCTGGTTTGAACAAGAAGGTCGTAGATATGTTCAAAGATCAATGACAGATTTTTGCTGAACTACGTGTGAAGATGTATGCATACAAAGAAGAGGGTGACAAACATAATAAAGCGAAAGGGATGGAGAAGAATGTCATTCAGAGAAAAAATTACTTCGATAATTACACGACCTTTTACGGGACGCAGCAGCAAGTCAACAAGTCAATGAACATCATCAGATGCAGACTTCAAACCATGTTTATGGAAGAGATTAACAAGATTGATCTTTTGTCTACAGATACGAAGCGTACCATACTGGAAGATAAGGTAAGGGCATTACAAAATCGAAGAATTACTTAGAGAGATATGACTCTTAAATTTTAACCAGAATGATGAATTTACAACAGTTTGCACGTAGAAGACCGTTGAGGTTGAGATTTCAAGCAGTGATCTACCTTAGAGGGGGAAACGAGCAGAGCCAGTCACTCAAGAATGGAATGCAAAAAGTTCAACCCTTGTGCTATAAGATAAGATTTATGCATTGACAAAAAGGTTAAGTCTAAAAATGAAACACTTAAAAAGCCGGTGTTCAACAATCAGAAAAGGATAGATAACAAGGCGACTTTTGCTAAGCTGAAACATCCCTCAGAAGTTCAAACGACATAGGTCTAGACACAGAACCGCTACTGAGAGATATAAGCTAACAACTACAAACCACAAAAAGATAGTAGCGGATGGCGTCGCATCACTGGTGGACTCATAAGTTTTTTTTGACAATCTTTCTAGTCTTGATAATCACCAAGACTGGAAAGACTAGTGCAAGTTGTTACAATGTACTTGCTTGATCCAAGAATTGGATGACGTAGGATAACCTCTCCAGTTGATAGACTTCTTTTACACTGTTTCGGGTTCTCCTTCGTAAAGTTTTTTCGATTCAGAAGATGTCTTGATTTGTCTTTTGGAGTTCGTATTTATGGAAGGATTACTGGATTTCCTCACCATTGAGGCCTTGGAATGATGTGTTGATGGTTGCGTGTTTAACACTTTAGAAATTGTAAAGACGTCTTCGTTTCATCTGGATATGATCTCTTTTCAATTACGACGAGCGGTTCGATACCACTGCTGATGGACTGTTAGTCCCCGAGGATATCATCCGCTTCGGTTTTGACATGATTTATTAGATATATACAGTTTATAAATTTTGAAATTTTGTTAAAAGCAAGGTTTCAACTCTCTCAGGCAAAGTTGGCCCAGAATTTGACTATTCTCTTTAGGTCCGTTTCGAATTTATGCTCCCGATGTTTTGATATTATGCTTTCCAAACTTTTGGCAATGAAGGTTAATCCAGAAATTAAAGTGCTTCGCACACAACTATAACTGGTATCTGTGATTGTGAATTCAAACAAGTTCTTCTTTTTTGTGATTCGGACTGTTTCCAACACAAAAACGAGGCTTTCGCTTAGGATGATTATTTTCATATAGGTTCAAGTACATACGCTGTTTCTGACTTGCTTGTACGGATGAACGAGATCTTCTAAGACGTCGATATACGATATATTTTGATCTTGAATGTCAGTATAATCTGGAAGGGAAAGATGTTCGTGTGACAAACGACAAAGATTATTTCCTACATCTGAGGTTTTGGAAGTTGGGAGGATGTTTGTTACATTGGGAATATATGTATATTTAGTACTCTGTGGAACATCACATGAATCAGTTCAGATAGCAGTCGAATAGAGTTTGTAAGAGACAGGTATCCATTGGAGAAATGTTTCTTGTACTTCATAGTAGAACACTGCATAAAGCTGCTTGAACAGGCTGGCATGCATTTGGACGTTTGTAAATGCAAGTGTAAGAATGAGTTGGAGCGTCTCAACCACTAGAGGTTCAACTGTGCTTGAATATACAGCTGTAAAAATTACGTATCTTATTGCCCACATTAATTACAGTACATTGGCTAGAGGTGTAACAAAAGTTAAAATCTAAGAGAAACCAAGTGGCAACAACGACAAATAAACTTTGATCTTTGACAGTCGTACTAATATGTATTAATACCACGAATATAAACTCATTACTACTGAAGCCCTATTTCTCCTGACTTTTGTATTTTCCATCTTTGGATATATCTTTCAAACGCTTTCTTAAGGTTCCCCTGTGTAAATGAGTGGTCACCAGTTTTTTGGATTCTTCGCCCTATTTTGACCTGAAATTCTACTGAAAATGGAAGGTGCGGTACAACCGGCACTATTACACTACTTATACATATTGAAATTTCTATCTGTTTTCCGAAGTTTGTTCCAAACAAAAGAAGAAAGAATGACAGGTAGTTATTTTCATAAAAAATACCATAATGAAATATGACGTTAAACGTTTCTATTCAAATAATGTGTATTTTCATTGCATGATACTATCTACGTTGAAGATGCGATTGTTTACATCATGATTATTTATAATATTATAATAATATGAATATGAAAGATAACGAAATATATATAGAACCAAGAACAGAAAATATTTAAAAAACTCCGAGAAGAACACCACGGAAAAATATAGATTAAACCTAATCCAACAGCATCTGGACACACATTGCACTATGTATAACATTTTAAGTAAGAATGGAAGGAAGATTAAACTAGTTAAACTGTACTTAACTTTCTCTCAAATCAGCTCTACAGTAATCTACAATGTCACATCACATCTCCGCACAACAAATAAATTGATTTAGGGAAATATTATAAATGTTTTATGTTAAGAAAGAGGCAAGTAGCTATGGCTTATACTGTCTTACTCACGAGAATCGTACAAATTTGGTATCTGAATATCTTCAATTTTTAGGAAATAAGGCAAGAGATCTTTGTAACTCCATCCTGTACATCCTTCTTTCTCCCACTGATTGTAGTCGTGTCTACTACCACGTACGTAAGCCATGTAATTTAGGTTACTTGTTCCTCCAAGTACTTTTCCCCTCGGCCAAAAACTTCTCTTAAATGAAAAAAAAAACTATAAATATAGCATAAACAGTGTTAGACTTATATTGACAAATTTTTGTCAATTTCTCATCGGGACCCGAACTCACACCTTTGATTCATCTGCGGCATCCAGCCGTCTGCACTATTTCCAGCGCTATAGACCACTCGACCAAATTTTCTATATTGATAGGTTTTTGTTTTACTTGGGTTTTGGGGTTTTTTGCGCGTATATCTTTGTTTTTTTGTGTTTTTTTTTTTCGTAAACAGTTTGTACAGCAAACTTTCTTGAAATATCTAGATGCTTGTTACTTGAACGCGTAAAAACAAAATCTTTATATGTGTCAGTTCAAATTAAAGAGCAACGAATGCATCTAGAAAACCTTTCAAGCATGAAAGTGTGTAAAAATTGATTCCAACTGACTTAATATATACTCTTGTAGCCTGTCTACTTTACTGCATTATACATATTGCATTTTGTACTATATTCACGCTTGAAATACATTAAAAGATAATGAATAGAAAGGTAAAAATGACGGGTTCTGTGTCTGTTTAAATATTGCCTTTTGTACTTGTCTGTCTGAATTATAGCATCTTTACCTGGTCATTCATAGACAGCTGAGAATTCTTTTGAGGCACGGTATAATAAGCCCAATCAGCCTTCGTCTTTTGAGGAACTGCTGCTTGTAATGGCACACGGAAATTGTCGTCATCTAGTTCCGAACCTCCTGCCTCAACAAGTAGGACACTCACATCTGGGTCCTCAGATAATCTACTGGCAACGACAGCGCCCGATGACCCGGCTCCAACTGAAAAATGCAATTTACAATTTAGGTAGAAACACTTATATTTTTTCAGAATTTTATGACTATCATTGGATTTGACATGAAATCCCACGACGGGTGATGCTAGCATAGCTATAGCAGGTTACACTGTCGGCGTATCAGGCCTCACTCCTTTAAAAATCCATGTGGTTTCCCTTCGTTTTATTCATTGATCCGTGAGTTTTGATATCTGATTGGTTTTTACTATTGGCTTTTTCATATCAAATAATATTGCAGATAGATTTTAATACACTTACAGACACAAACCGTCTCTTTTTTTAAGTAGCAGTCTGCTTAAGAATCATGCAATTTTGACAATAAGCGATTCATGTGAA
>JAOXYJ010225194.1:0-10224 GCA_028566555.1 Lithophaga nigra
TGTCATCCTCAGTGTATTTGTTGTTGGAATCAGTGTGGTTCTTTACGAAGTAAGATTTTTCATGACCTAAGACGAGATATTTGTACCTGCGTCTACCATTCTTGTTGAAAAAAAATTCTTTGATAAGACGCGGTTTTGCAATGTCACTGCACCCCTAGGCTCTAAAACTCTACATACTGAACATGGATCTTTTATCCTGTTTCGAATTTATGTTTTCTTTGTATAAACACAAACATGGGTGTAGTACAGCATATGGAAGAATTATTATATCATTGTGTTGAACATTACGAATATCCGTAAATTGCAAATCAAAGATGATTTAAGCATAATTTTCAGATGGGTCTGAAAATGAGTGTAACATGACAAAAATCTCACTTAAATGTAATAAATATTCATTTAAAAAATCTTTCCATATGATGTATACACAATAAACTTTGCATACTTGCATACTTTATACAAGAAAGATTATGGATTAATAAGAATGACAAAATTTCATGACGTCACCGGAGCATATATTGAAGCCATCAGTATTGAGATATAACTTGTAAATTGTCTTATACTAGATCAAGATAACCTTATTTACTTTGCACCTATGTAATTTTAAAATGGCACAGTAGTATAATTGAAAACTAAATGTTCACTAAGAAGAACGGTAAATGTTTGAGCTATTAAGAGTATTCATTTTATACAAGTATTAATAATGCATTTTGTTTTGAATATAAAACAAATTCATTTATTTTTTAATTGGCCGCGTTCCAGTAATCTTGATATAATAACACGTGTAGGGTTATATGGTTTTCACGGTTGAAACACCCGCAGCCTCTTTCTAGAGTTGCAGCACGAGCATTCACTTGCAAGAAAGAAATCGTTGACATCACAAGCGAAAATTTTTACACAGAAAACAATTTGTGTTAATCTCATTGTCGTATTCAGTCTTTAGGTGACTTATTCGTTTTAATCAACAATTAATATTATAATAGAGTTTAAAATTAGAGAGTGACAACGCCGAAGGTGAAAGGAAATAGAAACAAAGAAAAAGTTAAAAAACATTCAAAAAGGACTATAAGATCGACCTCTTCCGGAAGACGAACTACAAGTTTATACGCTGATGAAGTTGAAATTGATGTTGCGGATGTCGATATTAGAAGCCTAGATGCAGACTTGAATGCGCTAAGTTCAGGGAACACGGGTATTCCAGGTAACACTGGAATTGTGCAGACGGAGGATGTAACTCACGTGACTCATGGCAGGACAGAGACAGGAGTACAAACTGAAAACTCTTCAAAAGAAGGGTGTGCGTAGTGAAAATAGTTTGACAGGGGACACATCAAGATCAGGAACAGGTGTAGCGTCAGTGCATAGTACAAGTGAGAGGGATAGTTCGGAAGTCCAGACAAACTTTATGGTTACCATGCCGACAACGTTTAGGGTTACTGTCCCAACAGGATCATATTCAAAGCAAATCAAGGTAATATAAGTAATATAAGTACCAATTGTATTCCCATACAAAATAGTCTTTGGGGTATGCCGTTAAATTTACAAAATGTACCAATGCATCCAACATCATACAGCACGCAGAATGGTATATCAACAAACAATAATTCTCTGGAAAATAGTATTGATAATGGTAGGGTCTTTTTAAATACACCTGATGTAACCATTAGCGCTGATGATGACATTACAGCCCATGTCCCTATGCCAATAAGGCATAAGATATGGAATCATGAATATATAAACTTAGCTCTGCTATTGAAAGGAAGCGTAGAGTTAAGTGAATATTGTTACGGAGGTCCGATTTGTGCTGACCGGTTGACTGGTCAGTTGCAAACAAACCCGCAAAAGATAAAAGATAGAATCAAAACAATCGAACAATTTACAGACGCATTTATGATTTATATGAGTATTTATTTATTGAAACATCCGAATCAAGCGATACAGATGTTACAGTATTTAAAAACATTACGCTCAGCAGCATACACATTCCCAGGTAATGGCTGGATAAATTACGACGAACAGTTCAGAATAAGAAAAGCAATTAACACAACTGCTCCATGGGGTGAAATTAAATCAACATTATGGTTAAAAACGGTCGGAGCAGGCAATTATCAAAGTAACATTAATATGAACACGGGAAGTCAATCAGTCAGTAAAACAACATATACAAATAACCTGTCATATCAACAGAAAATTGCACTGCCATGTTTTGATTATAATGCAGGTCAATGTCAATGGAAGGAGTGTAAATATTTACATGTGTGTACTGTATGTAAACGAAGTAACCATACGGAACAAACTTGTCCAATGGTTAATCATATGCCGGTACCACGTACCACAAGACCAACTTTTACCCAGACTCGCCCAATGTTAGGCGCGCAACCCGGTTCTTTTCGTCCCCAAAGAAATCCTAGATTACCGAGACAGACAGAGCCATATTATGTCCCTAGGCAATACCCCAATAAACGTTAAGAAATTAGATGAGTTTTTAGCAAGTTATCCAAATGTTGAAGACGCAAAGATATTATCAGAAGGTTTCAACCATGGTTTTTCGTTGCACTATACAGGACCAAGAGTACCAACTGAGTCTAAAAACCTAATATCAATTCAAGAAAATTTGGAAATAGTTAGAAATAAGATAGCTAAACAAATTGAACTTGGACGGGTAGCAGGCCCTTTTAAGGAAAGACCAATTGCTACATTAAGGGTTTCCCCTTTGGGCCTCGTCGAAAAGAAGACACCAGGCGAATTTAGGATTATACACCATTTATCATATCCTGAAAACAATTCGGTTAACGATTTCATAGATCAATCCTTGTGTTCAGTTACTTATACAAAATTTGATGAGGCAGTCGATATTGTTCAAAAATTAGGTCAAGGCGCCCTCATGGCAAAAAGTGACGTTAAAAGTGCATTTGACCTATTAATTGTAAAGCCAGGTGACTTTGATTTATTAGGCTTCAAATTGGATGGATTTTACTTCTTTGGAAAAACTTTACCTATGGGAGGTAAAATATCTTGTGCAGTATTTGAAAAGTTTTCGACATTTTTAGAATGGGCAGTCAAACAAGTATCACGAACCGAAAATATTATTCACTATTTGGATGATTTCTTCTTTGGGGGAAAGGCAAATACTGATGAATGTAAAAAAAGATTAGATGAATTCACGTACACATGTAATGTATTAGGAGTCCCAATTGCCTGTGATAAAACTGAGGGACCTACTACTAAACTTACATATTTGGGTCTTGAAATTGACAGTAAAGAAATGGTGGTTCGGATTCCGCAAGATAAGATATTAGAATTGATTGCGAAAATTGAAGACTTATTAGGCAGCAAAAAAGCTACACTGAAAGAGCTTCAATCTCTTATTGGTTCACTGAATTTCGTTTGCAGGGCTATACGACCAGGTCGTCCATTCATGAGAAGATTAATTAACGCTACTATTAAATTAAACAGGCCTCATCACAGAGTTCGTTTGAATAACGGCATGAAGGCTGATCTATTAATGTGGTTGAAGTTCTTTAAACATTTTAATGGTGTTTCGGTTTTCCATAATAAATTATGGATTTCAAATACGGAACTACAATTATTTACTGACAGTTCTGGTAAAAAGGGAAATGGTTTTGGCATATACTTCAAGGGAAAGTGGGCTTATGCAGCCTGGCCGGAAAGCTGGTTTACTGACAATATATTACAAGATATCACATTTCTAGAGTTTTTCCCTATTCTAGTATCAGTTTTTCTGTGGGGTGACTTACTAAGGAATAGAAAGATTATATTTCGATCCGACAATAAATCAGTAGTGCAAATTATCAATTCATTAACTTCAAAATCAGATCGAGTGATGAAACTGGTGAGAAAATTTACATTACTATCTTTGCAATATAATATATTGTTTAAATCAATCCATATCAGCGGAATCCAGAATTTGTTATCAGATTCTCTGTCTCGATTAAAGGTGGAGAAGTTCCGACAGCTAGCGCCACATGCAGACGCATATCCAACGACAATTCCAGATGCAGTATGGAAACTATTCGAATAACGGCAAATTCATTGGTAACAGCTGGTTTATCTGTAAATACACACAAAGCTTATGACATGGGGTTGAGGTCATTGATGGAATTTCAAAAGCAATTTGGACTTATAGAAGTTTGGCCGGTTCCATTAAACCAAGTTATGTGGTTTATTTCATTTCATCACATTAAAGGTTCTGCTTATGGCACAATTTCTAATTATTTGTCAGCGATCAGCTATCATCATAAAATACGCGATATGCCAGATCCTACGAAATCATTCATTATAACAAATATGTTGAGAGGTTTTAAAAAAAGGAAAGCACAGAAAGATTCCAGATTACCGATAACCATAGATATATTAGCCAAATTATCATCTGTATTGGTAAAGATATGTAAATCACAATTTGAACAGGTGTTATTTCGAGCAGCTTTTTATTTATCTTTCTACGGGTTACTAAGAATTAGTGAAATAGTGTATAACACTAGTTCACCATTTAAGACACTCAACAGGGAAGACGTCCGCATAATTGATAATAAGCTACACGTCAGAATAAGGTACTCAAAAAATGATCAATTCGGTAAAGCGGTCACATTAATCATTGATCCCATTACGGTTAATGAGCTGTGTCCTGTAAAAGCGATAAACGCGTACTTAAATTTAAGGCCGTCTGGGGTTGATTACTTTTTCTGTCATATAGATAAGACCCCGTTAACTAGATACCAATTCACCTATATTTTAACGAAAGGGATCAGTAGCATAGGTTTACCTGTGACATTTTATAAATCGCATAGTCTAAGGATAGGTAGTGCTACGACATTAGCTATGAACGGGGTAGATCATGAAACAATTCAAACGTTAGGAAGGTGGAAATCTTCTCAAGTTGTCCACAGATATGTTCGTATCACGGGGGAATCTAAACGCTAAAACTATTTTTCAGATATATGGATAGTTGGATCGTCAATAATACACTGGGCAAAAGCAAGGGCTATTAAGACGCAAAGACGGCATCTAACCTTAGAAAGATTAGGGGCAAATGTGCTTTGGATAGGCAAGAGGGGGATGCACTTTGATGAGTTAAAAATGATTTTATATGCAGAGCTAGCTACAAAAGCAGCCCCAAGGTATATTGTTATACATGTTGGGGGTAATGACATGCAGACTTTGGATGTGAAGTGTTTTAATGAATTGATAAATACGGATATTGACGAAATAGCCAACTACTTGCCAGATACTATTTTGATTTGGTCAGATATCTTGCCAAGACTTACGTGGAGAGAAGTCACTGATATCAAAGAAATAAAAAAGATAGAGCTGAAACGCAAAAGGATAAATAGACTGTTTAGGCAACGCATTGCGATATGGGGTGGTAAACACATCAGTCATCCAGATATAACACACCTAAATCCTGAACTGTATTTCAAAGATGGTATACATTTATCTGACAGTGGCAATGATTTGTTTCTTAATGTGTTACAAGCAGGTTTGGAAACCTTTATGCTTTATCCTCATGTTCAGTTTTTCCCCGAGATGTGTCAGAAAGAAAGTTTGGGGAATTGTAGTATAAGTAGTTTCTATGGCGGACAAATATGTTAAGACACATTTGTATGGCGCGATTCTGTCAATATTATGAGTCATTAATAAAACTAAGAATTTGCAAATTTATTGAAATGTTTTTATCAAATTTAGATCTTGCCAAGGCCTTAATTCCTGGAAGATACATTGGTAGAAAAACTTCAGTCCTAGGAGTTATATTGTATAGCTCGCTAGTGTTACAAATTTAATCCTAGGAGATATTTATGTTTTGGCAAATATACTTGTAGATCCTAGGAGTAAGTGTTATGTGTTGTCATAAGCTGTAGTGCCCGTATTCATTGGCCTATAGCAGTTGCTAAGTGTTTAATTGCTGGCCTTGGTCTGTAATCCAGGCAGCCGTTGTTTAGTAGTAAATTGCTGGCCTTGGTTATTAATCCAGGCAGCATGTCATAAATCTTATCAATTATAAATTGGTTACGTAATAAAAAGTGCTGCGGCCATTTAGCTCCAGTAAAGTGTTGTGTGTGATATTAGCCCAAGTATAGTATACAGGTTAAATTCAACAATTTCTTAAAATAATATGCATATTGTTATGTGTTGTAAATATTGTGCTAGTTATATTTTGTTTTGTCTTATTCCATATTTCTGATGGCCATTATGATGTCTTTTATCAGACGTACGAGTTGTTAATTCTGTCATTTAGAAAATTTTTCCTATAGCCATGATATTGTCTGTTTATCAAAACTGCGACATTGGCATCTTGTAACTTTTATGCTATTGCAATGTATTTTGTAACATCATTTTTTGTTGGATGATATCCTCCGACAAATCCACATTTGACGGTTGGAAGCATGGACGGCGGCGCAGACAGTTACCGTTTTCGCGTCCTTGACTTTAAAACTCTTTCATCAAAGTTTTTATGAAAGTTTAATTTCTTCTGACCTACCCGCTCTTTCCCGTATAAGTCTTTCTTTCAGTTCTTATAAAGGTTAAAACAATTCGCCCATAAGTACTTTTTGTAAGATTTACTATATTGTAGATCAAATTTTAAACTATGCACGGTGAAGCAAGTTTTAAACCTTTACAATTTGTAATATTCCACTACACCCACTTACTGTGGTCTTTACACACAGCTCTTTAATTCTCAACAACAAAAATTTCGAAGGAAAAAACGAAGTTGACAAATTAATATTTTAAATGCGCTTCGTGGAAGCAATATTCGGTCAAGATCACTGTAAACAAAACAACAGGAAGTTTAGACCTATTTATATAGATTTGTACCTGTATAATTGAAAGATAAAACATTTGAAAAATACGACATTTAAATGTTACCTGATGACTCAACATATAGTTTATGTTATCTGTCTCTGATCTGGCTTTGTTGTCCATACGTCTGATGTAAAATGTGAAGTTAGCAATGGCATACTCGGCAATGTTATGTTTTGCCGCTTTTTTTTGCACGAAAATAAAACAAAAATTTGAATACACTGACATTGGACAAAATATTTTCTCAGATTTCGGATATTATTGATTATTTTGCCTGTCTGTTTTGATATGGTCTTAATATGCTTTCAGATATTTTCTATAAAAACCCATATATACCAGTTAGCTGTTTTTTGTCTTTTTTTTGTCATGAGAAGTTCGTGTGATTCCCATTAATTCATTGTGTATTAAGCTACACGGTACATATGCTTTGAGGAGGGGCATAATCTTCTTATAAGCTACACAGTACATATGCTTTGAGGAGGTACATAATCTTCTTATAAGCTACAGGGTAGATAGGCTTTGGGGAGGGACATAATCTTCTTATAAGCTACACAGTGCATATGCTTTGAGGAGGGACATAATCTTCTTATAAGCTACACAGTAGATATACTTTGAGAAGGGACATAATCTTCTTATAAGCTACACAGTACATATGCTTTGAGGGGGGACATAATCTTCTTATAAGCTACACAGTAGATATGCTTTGAGAAGGGACATAATCTTCTTATAAGCTACACAGTACATATGCTTTGAGGAGGAACATTATCTTCTTATAAGCTACACAGTACATATGCTTTGAGGAGGGACATAATTTTCTTATAAGCTACACAGTACATATGCTTTGAGGAGGGACATAATTTTCTTATAAGCTACACAATACATATGCTTTGAGGAAGGACATTATCTTCTTATAAGCTACACAGACATATGCTTTGAGGAGGGACATAATCTTCTTATAATCTACACAGTAGGTATGCTTTGAGGAGGGACATAATAATCTTATACCTTGCATCATCCGTAGAGAAACCTTAGAGACGAATCACTTTCTATCCTAGTGGACAGGGTTTTTAGGTGTCAGCATTTTTTGCCTATTGTGAGAAACAAATTGTTGTTTTCTCTGAAAATCTGCTTTAATTATTCTAATATGAGACATTAAATACAACGTGTTCATTAGCAAGATGTTAAGATATTTAATCATTTTTTCCTCAGCTGTTTGAAATATATATTTTTTATGAAAAAATCTCTCCTCTCCCAGTTTTGAAATGGTTGGTGTGTAATCGACAAGCAGTTACAAGAATTTATCACTTACAGGGAACTAGTACGTCATAAAGTGCAAGTGTTCGTGTGAAATTGGTCCAAAAAGCTTTACAAAATATTCTACCTTTCAAACTGTTAGTCACAACTATGTTAGCATTGAAATAATAATACGTACAAAAACACAATAGAAAAATTAAAAAAAAATTAGAGATGGGAAACGGCCAGCTTAATTGTTAATGTGTTTCGTAAACGCTTGAATAATACGTATTGTTCAAAACGAATTAATCCCGAATGCAGTACAAAATGTTCTTCAATAAAACTTAATATTAATCAAACCCGGGGGTGGGGAGCACTTCCTGTATAAGTAATGGTAGGACAGTTCCGACAATCGGGGTCCAGTTCTTGACCAGCTATCATGGGGTATGCTTTTTGTCACCAGTTTCTGAAAAGGATTATTCTGCGATGGGGTAAAATGAGCAGTAATATGTCAAATGGTCACAATTTTTGCATTATTTCCTACTAAATGGCAACATTACTTCCTCTTTGCAAGCTAATCTTGAGTCTAAGGTGGAAATATTAGATGACAGTCTGAGATAGGGTTCAAAATTGACTGCAAAATCAGTCTGTAAGGGTGTCGGGGTTCAGCACCCGCCGGAAGAACAACCCCACCATTTTGTATGGTAGGTCCCCCCGGGAATCAACCACAAAGTGCTCTTCATTCAGTTACAGATTAGTGGGTTCATAACAGTTTTACGCCATTGCTAACTCCACGGGAAATCCCTATACATTTTATTTTACAGGACATATCAATAGAACTAATCAGAAGGGGTCATTGCTATAATGTTGCTTACATTTAGTACTGGCAGAAAGACATAATATGCACTGTAGAAAAATTATTGCACTTTGGATTTTGGTTATCCTTTTTTTTTATTTCCTTTCGTTTATTTTTTCGCTGTTAATGTTGTTTTCGATTTATTTTGTAAAACGATCTGGCCAATCACTACTAAATCTGTCATATGATAGCAATGAAGTTTCTGTTTATACTTTAAACGACAGGTTAAAGAAAAGAATTTAATGCAAACAATAGAACAAGAAGATGTTTTTTAACATCACGAGTTTCAAAGATATCTTAAATTACTGAAGTAGATGAAACGATATGATTTTATGTATCTCGGGGCTATACACGTGTCAGCATATTTGTAAAGTACATCATAGAGACTAGAAGCTAGTTACGTATGTACCCAGTATTTTCCATATAAGCAATCCCATATAACCCAAATTCATTTGTAAATTATTTGCCGCTGGGCATAAATAAACAACGGACTGCATAACAAACTCCAATTCAATTTATGGTTACTGATTGAAATAGTTAGAAGTAAATGTAGCAAATTTGAGTGGCAAGACAAATGAGTTATTTCATTTGAATATCTGACTACTTGGTAAGCATGAATGCCATACTAGAGCCATTGGGTTATGTAAATTTAACATAATTCTTTGTCAAAAAGCTTAAACAATCTTCCTTCAAAACACTTAGCCACAGAATGAAAGTATTAAGATATTTTTGACAGGAAACATAATACTAGTAAACAGTGTGCAGTCTCTTTTTTATGTGAATTTAAGAGTTGTATCTTAAAATTCAGAAAATGAGGGTAACTAATTAGCCACTTCTGTCGAAGGGCATGTTTTAATATTCATGACATTGACTCGTTTTGGTCTTTGTCATGTGTTCTATATAATTAGTTCAGGGATGTCGTATAGCCAGTGTATATCTATTTGTGATTAATGGTAGTGTTTACTCTTATGAAAGATTCATTGTTAATTGACATCGTAGACCATTATGCTGATATTGTGCATACATTGATTTGAGGCCATCTTATATTGTAAGCGGATATGCCGATATTATATTGGTACCACATACATCTTAGGTGTTTATACCGATATTATGTATACATTTGTTATCATTTTATTTCCTAGACATTTTGCTGATATTATGTATATATTTGGGACCATCTTGCATCCAAGTCTGTAATACTGATTTTATGTAACTATACACTTTAAACCATCTTACATCTTATGTCGATATACTATTTTACATTTTAGACAGTTGTGCCTGTAGGATGTATATCAAAAGTTACCGATTTATTTGTTACACCT
>JAOXYJ010225303.1:0-10223 GCA_028566555.1 Lithophaga nigra
CAACGCCCCCCCCCAAAAGAGCAAAAACCAAAAGAAAACATTAACCTGACTCGTAATATGGATTCGGGCTATCGCGATGACCTTAGTAAATACTGTAGGTAACAGTCATTTTGAATTATATCCTATATCGCATGCCTGTGCATAAGTAAATGATATTGTCTGTATATTTTCAACTTAATTTCATCATGATGACACAGTTTCTACATACGATCAGAATTTATAAGATACTTCAACACTAGATGGGATATTAACGTGCCATCACCTTGGGCAGTTTGAAAAGAAAAAGTATTCTTATCAATGTCAGATATCAGAACCCCTTCGTAACAGAAAACTGTTGTTTCCGTCTGCATAAAGATTGGATAGAACAAGATAACATAACTTCTACACTCATTTCAAACGCGACAATTTTTGATTAATATGAACATACAAACCTCTCCAGAATATGTTTGTTTGCAGTAAATACCCCAACCCTCGTTTTGAAAAAAAAAGTTGTATTTAGATTTAATTTGGGTACAAATACGCAGTGGTTACAATTAACTACTCTTTTAAGGAATTCTAAAACTGCAACATACAAAACGAAGTTGCCATTACCAAACTTCGGTTATTTTTAGTAAGTTTCAATAATGTTCTCCTTTTAAAAGTTATGGGAATAAAAATGAAACTATTTTTAGAGAACAAAATAAGAGCATTTTGAAGATCCTGAATAGTATATTAATCCATACTGTATTTAGTGTAATTGCTCTATTAACAATGCTAACATGTGAGAACGTTGCTGCATATATTTGGTACACCCTGGAAAAGAAACATCCATGCCAAAGCATTAATTGTATTTTCTGCATTAAGAATATTTTTATTCGGCTCAAATGAGCTTACCTGTTAAAACTATCCAGGAATACCCACTATCCATTCTGCTTTACTATAATATTGCTACTGAAGGTTAAAATGTTTACTCGCTAATAAGTATCACCATTTCAGGTCGTTCACTTTTAAACTGTTTGAGTCAACGAACATGATATTGCATTAATGTCATAACACGTAAAATATTAACATTATCGTTCTTGATGATATATACGTTTGATAACGAATCAACGTATTTGATTACTGAAGAAATGACAATTTCTAATAGAGATTCCATATCTACCATAAATAGGCTTCCTCGTATACCGAAGTTACTGTGGAACCAAACAAAGTAAAAGTGGGGATTGCATGAATTCCACAAGGATAAGTGAGACAAGGTCGTCCTCAAGATAAGCGTTTCCCGCAATGCATGCCTCAGGCGTCATTCAATCTTTTGTATATCCGTTCCAAGATTACAAAATGTGATTTGGAAACATTATTTAGCAAATATTATAGATAGAAAACTGGCTTAAAAGATACAAATACATGTAAATGACTTCTAAAATCTCTCTCATTTACTTAATTGTATCAATATATGCGCCTCAATTTCTTCAAAAAATATACTTCACTAATATTGCCTTGAGATGCAAAGCGGAAATCAAAATATTATTTGGAAGTTTGAATGGTGGAATGCTCAAGGCCACTGACTTAACCTCACATGCCTATATATAGCTTCTCCTCGAGGTTCGATTTATGTTCGCCATCCTTCATGTTTTACATCGACACTTTCATTGAATCATCAGGACAGCTGTCCAGCCTTACATGTACCTCCTCGGCGACTTTAGGAATCACGATATACCAAACAAAAAGTTTTAAATGACTATACACCGCTAACAAGAACATACAGTAGACAGAAAACGGAGATAGAAAATTATAGATTCATGAATAAAATAGGTACGAAAACCGAAAGATCAATCGACGAAAATCATCAATCAAGGCTATAGACAATATCCGGACTAAAACAAAGACAAACAAACATCAAAGCCACAAGAAGAAAAACTAAAAACGAGGATAAGCAACACAGACCACTCCAAAACATGGAATGCAGTCAGGTGTTTCGGATGAGCAAGTAGTGCTTATCTCTTACAAGACACGCACCATGTTGCCCATTGGTAGGTCCAGGAAAGGTCACGTTCGAGGAGATGAAAAAAAACACCAAGGCCCAAGAAAAAATCCGATTTCATTTGGGAGACGGATATTCCGCAATGATCAGCCAGTTCATGGTGACGGCCATAAAACCTCTGAAGGGATGACTTCAACCTGGAAGCAACATACCTGTGTTTGAGAACTTTTTGTTAGCAGATGTGCCCTGTCATGAAAATCACTGTACTGATCACAAGCTCTAGAATTAGGTCTGAGCTGTGAAATATAAGACGCCAGTGCTGCTGGAAATTTGCTACAGATAAATGGAAAGTCAACTACTAGAAAAGTGAAGTCATCACGCTTATCGTAGAGTTTATTTTGTAGTCTTCCTCTGGACTCAATTTCGAGGTGAAAATCAAGGTATGAAGCTGACCTAGTGTATCGGTAGTGCCCTTAATCTCAAGCTCACTGGGATAGAATAAATGCAAATAGTCACCGAATTGTGAATTGTTCAGTGACAGGACATCATTATCTGAAATTTAAGGTTTTGGACAATTTTCTTTCTACATGTATTTCTTTTTAGTTGCCCTTCGAGGAAGTCAGCTTTATAGGAGTACAAAACTAGGTTTTCGAGGAGAGGAGCACAATTTGTGTCCACTTATTGTCTGTTGTAACACTCGTCCACCACGTTGGACAAATAAATGTCGATTAAAAAATCTAACACTTTATGATATCTTCTCCAGTGTATTTTGTTTACGTTCAGGGTTGTTTTAAGAAAATAAGCATTATCTCTTCCGATAAAAAGGTATTTTTATCATCGCTCCCCATTTTTCTTTAAAAAGCTGCACTGAATAAGAGCTTTAAGTCTGTGCTGTAGCTGCACATGAAGGATGTATATAGGGTAGAGAAACAAATGTTTTAATGTTTTGCAACAGGAAACAAATTATGCCTTAAGATGTCCATCAACTCTTTGGAGTTTTTTAATATCCACATTCGGTTCTACAAGTTAGAAATTTAGAACGAGGCTTTGTAGAATACTTGGCAGGTCCAGCAATACAACGGTGTTTGTACGGACATTTGTGTGATTTTGGTATCCAGTACAAAGACGGAAGATTACAATCTACAGCTTTAGATTTATCTGCATCTCATAAATATTAGTCAGCTGAGATTAACTACACCACATATACAAGGTATTCTTCATTCCTAGATATTTTCCTTAAATTTGACACAGATGGACGACTGAACACTACGATCTATAACAAACGTGATGATTTCAGTCTTCCTATTGTCAAATTCCCATATATGAGTAACATACCCTTGGCTTATGCTTATGGCGTTATGTAACCCAATTGATACGTTATGGTACAGCGTGAGCTCATTATGAGGACTTTACTTCCAGGGGTAAACTATTATTAAGAAAATACTTCTACAAGGTTATGAGCACAATGACTGAAATCAATTTTATGGTCGCCATCACGAATTGGTTGGCCAATTTTGGTTATCTGCGTCTCAAATTACTGTAAACTTATTTACTTTATCTTAGATTGTATCAAATATTGTCGTCTTCTCTGAAATTTTACTGGATTTGTCTTATTCCTGATTGTGACAAGTTGCTACTGGACATGTTTTAAGTCGCATGACTGGTGGTGCATGCCTCGCAGGAGACGCTTACTCTGTCGACGTACCCGGTTTTATTCCTTTTTTTTTTGGAGTTCCCTGTATCCTCTCTCTTGGATTTGTATATCTCTTAATAGATTTATTACACTAGAACTATGGTATACTACTGTTACTTCTTACTTAGTGGACAGACCAAAGGAAGCCAAGACTGGCTTGTGATTATCGATTATCTCCTCTTTTGAGAGCATGGTTGTTGTAGGATTGCCTTGTAAACTTTCAATGCCTGATTCTGTCATCAAACAATTGATGTAATGCTTTTTGCAGATGAACATAATGTAGTTGTAGGCCTTCTCTACAGGAAAAAGCCAATTCGAATTCATACAAAGATAAGACGCTCGAATAACGTGTAAAAAGGATTTAAAAAGATAGTCAAATTACGTCTATTGAAGTTACATATAAAATTACGTGTGCATTGTTAGTACACTGGATACTGTTCCTGGAGATTTCAGTCAATTTAATTTTGTTTCCTATTTTGCCTTTTTGGACTTTTAAATGTGATGCGATTCAGGTCATAATTATAGCTCAGCTACAAGAGACAGTCCGCCGTACACAGTAGTATCAATAAGAATTTTGGTGAAGTGTTTTTACAAAAAGAACAAAAATGTGTCTAGCATGACATTTAAGACCTAAATCACTTGTCTTTAATTCTAATATTTTTATACTGAAGAAAGTATTAAAAGGTTACGAAAGGCTAATTCAAAAACTAAAATATCGAAACCTATTAGAGAAATCATATAGCTTTTTCTTGACACTGTGAAAATTTGCTATATATACTATAGAAAATCATAACTATCAATAGCAGTAATTTTGCAATCAAGCTTACCTTAAACGTCAGCTGAAGTTTAACACTCAAAAGTAACTGAAGACGGTGTATTGGTATATCTTACTATAAAATTTCATCGGAGTTTTGTAATACTTAAAATCGTAGTTGCAAAACGAAAGACTGTTTTTAACAACGGGTACTTTCAAACTGAAGGTGCTTTATTCCATTTTAACTTCTGTTTTTTGTATACTAATCTAAATCCATGATCTTACACATTTGGCCAATTCTAACAGGGAACAATTTGACACTGTCCTTGTTTCGCTCATTTTCTGCATTGGACCTGACAGAGTGTATCGATATTTTGAAATCAGATTTGTAGCTAATGGACTGAACCTGTAGATTTTGAGGGACTTCAGTTTAAAGAATGCTTAGGTCACAAGTGATAACAAAGTGGAAACTCATATTTACCAAAAGAGGTGCATACAAATAAATGTTTTTAATAAGGAATTAACATAACGAACTACATGTACTACCCATTAGCTGAAGAACTTGACATCAGACACACCAAAATAAACAAACACAAACTCCCAAAAAGAAAAATGAAAAAATAATCTGACGCGTAAAATGGCATCGATCTGTTGCAATAACCTCACTTCAGTAAAAATTTTAGTAATATACTGCAGTATATCGAAACACTTAGTTTTATTTGATGCATTAGTTTAAATATGCTGTTGTATACAATAATTACTGTGGAACCTTTGAAACCCCAAAAAAATGACAATTCAAGTATAAAAAAGAAAACAGTGGGGATAGCATGAATTCCACAAGTAGAAGTGCGAAGAGGTCGTAGTTAAGGTTAATTTCCTGCCATTCATGCAACATGCGTCATCCATTCCTTGGTATATCCGGTACTAAAATTCACATAATGTGATTAGAAATATTATTTGACAAATATTATAGATAGGAAAACTGGCGTAAAAAGGTATAAATACATGTAAATAATCCTTACCTCTCTCTCTTATACATGAATATATGCTCACCATTGTCTTCGAAAAGTACATTTCTCTATTTTTTTCCTTAAACTGTAAAGCTGATTTTAAAACAAAATAAGATAGGTATTAAAGTAAATAAGATTCAACTGCTCTGAACCATAATTTCGAAATCTGAGTAGTCGATTGCTCAAGGTTACTGACTAAAAATCACATGCCTAGATGTAACTGCACCGTAATGGTTTCGAAGTCTGTTCGTCACGCTTCATGTTTTAAATTTCCTGCCATCTAACACAGGGCCACGTTCACTGAATCTACGAGATATCTGTCCAGATTTGCCTTTACCTCCTCAGTATCTGATAGTCATCATATAGCTAAAACGAGATGAAGATGACGACATATCTCTAATAAGAGGAAACAATAGATGCTTAGCAGAGATCAAACATCTTAGATTCTTGAATTGAACGGCAAATTCGAAATCCAAGGGATGGAAATCGCGCTAACACCTAAACGAGTAAGACCAGGTACGTCGACAGTGAAAGCATCTCCAGCTTTGTGAGCATCACCCGTCGTGCCATCTGATATCACGTCCATTAATGATCAAATGATCCAGGAATGGTCAATTTCTTGAAAATCAGAAAGAAAGCAAGCAAACTGAACTTACATTTGTGCAATAAACATTTGACATTTACACAAATGTTCAGTGGTATTTAATCAGTTTCACTGGTGCGTTTGATGTTTATTTATAAACAGTGGTCTTGAAGTCATACTAACATCTACCTACTTAGTAAATGTGCCTTATCCTATATTTTATCAGCATATGTATGCCTTATACTAAACATGTACTTTACTAGTATGAATATGTGTTGGATCATCCTGCAAAAAGACTTCATCAATTCATGATTTAAATACGTTTGCTAAAAGGCCTAATGGTTGCCTTTTTCTCTAAAATGTAAAAAATCTTTTGTGCAACCACCGGTCATATTAACATTAGACATTATTGAAATAATCCACAGAATTTCATTCACTTTATTTCATCATTTTATACTGATTCCTTATCCAATAGATTTAAGATGGGTCAGATGTTTCTCTTGGTGCCTGTTATTACATCGTTATTATCAAAATCGGTGCGAACTAGCAATTTCAGGACGATTTCGGTCATGCTGACTTATATGTATATCTTGTCTTGCTGATCATATTTGCTGTTTACAGATTCTCTTGGTCTATTATAGTTTTCAAAATAATAGCCAAAAAAACGCATTTGATTGCAATAACTCCCGTCAGAAGTCGATTGAAAATTTTGGACCAATAAAAAGAGTCATAGAACTTGGCATACTGATTGTTTTTAGGTAACGGTTTTTTCTCTATCTGTTATAATTTTCGAGATATAATCCAAATACATATTTGACCCCTATGTTCTATTTATAGTAACAGCAACCATATTTGTTGACAGATCGAAACCCCGGATACAATGGATAAACAAGATACCCTAATTTACATTCAAATAAAGTTTGGTTTGAATTCGACCCGTAATTTCAGAGAAGAAGATAATTGACGGACGGATGGACGACGGACGCCAGGTGATGGCAATAGTTCACACTGACTCTTTGAGCCAGGTGAGCTAAAAAAAGTAGTGTGATCCAAGATCTGAAAACAGAAATTCTCACACGAATTTGTAGGCAACATTATTTTCATAGACTGACTAAACTTATAATGCTAACAAAAAAAAAAAACGAGTTAAATTGTTTACGTGAAAAGAATTTATTTAATATTTGTTTTACGGATGAAATAAACCAATATATTTTGTTTACTATTGTTTCAACATCGTTAAATTCTCTTGTTTATCTTCTTCACTTGCTTCTTGATTCGTCTTATTATAAACTTGTTCAAGATTTTCAGTGTGTCTGTGATATATGCACCAAGTACTGACGATTACAGCTGAAAGTATCTGGCCGATACCGATACAATAAAACGATGAGTTCCAATCTCCCGTTAAATCCGCTAACCATCCTGTAAAGGAATTGAATATTGAATATCATTTTTGCAAAAAAAAACCAAAAAAAAAAAAACCCAAGAAACAAAATAAAAATAAATAATCTAAAAAGAAGAAATTATGTGTCCAGATCGACTACCTCATTTTTAGAACAAATGATTCAGATATAACACATTACGTATATCTTATCATTTTATCACATTTCTTCAAAGAAATGGATACTTCTGCTGAGTTGATTATGTTTCCCGAGGATAATCGCCATCATAAATATAGATGAGGGCAGGCAAAACCTTAACAAAAGTTAACTTAATAATATTAAAATGACTGTTCGACAGAAAAGCTTTACAATTTCTGACCAGGCTATGAGTTAAAGAAGGAGGTACTATGATGCCCAATTTTGGTCCCAAAATATGAACTGCACATTATGTTCCCTTTTTTACGCTTTTTGTAAATTCTAATTTTCGAGCTAATTTGAATCAAATTGATTTTCAGAAATAAAACTTGTATAAGGTCATTTTGGCGTCATAAAAATGCCTTCATCGCGTGTAGTCACAAAAACACGCCGAAAACATTAAATTTGATGCGGCTTTTTTGTCCTACGTTAATTACGACAGCGTCCTTGTTCAACTATAATTTTTTGTATGTGTTGTGTATTTTTATTTTTCACATCCTATATTAAAATATTTTGATTGTACACAAGTGCGCTCGACACTGTCGAAGGCAAAAACCTTCCCAAAAACATTGTATACAACAAGATACAAAAATTTGCAATCACTGTCTACCTTGTAGTTCTAATGTCTTTGAAGTTTTATACTTGTTAAACAATCCAATACCTGCTAAAAGCTATATCTATGACAAAGGCCAGTTATCTAGATTTTACTGCTTAAACCCAAACAGACAGGAATATAAGTTGCAACTATTAGGTCAAAAAGGTCAAGGTAAACTGTGTGCAGATAACTACTACTGGGAAGAAATATTTTAAGTATTTTTTTAGTAATGAATGTTTTAATTTAAGGATGTTCACCGCTGAAGTTCAAAATAACTACAATTTCCTAAATTGATTATTTTTCACTAGTTAATGTGTATTACTTTAAAACTGTGGACAAATAAAGATATATGTTTGTGGGCTTGTTTTTGAGATATGATGGCTTGAAAAAATCAAATTTTTGGCGAAAAATGCATATGTTCTCTCCGGATTTTCCATAGGAAATACATGGTGTACACAGTGTCTATACATGTTCAAAAAATGTGAAAGGAATAACAAACTTTTTGAAATATTTTACTGAGTGAGCCTTTGAAATAAGTCCTTTGAGAAAATGAATAGAAATATAGGGGTTACTGTGCAAAAAAATTCAAGGCATTCCTTATGAAAAATCAAAAGGAGTTACAAAATATTTGTTAAAAGTCAGAAATGTCACCAGAGAACATCCTTAAGTTGGCTTAGAGAAGACTTTTCCATATATTTCCCATAGGGTTCTATGTTAACCCTTAAAGTGCTAAATTAAATTTGAGGAATTTGCCATTTTCACGTATTTGCAAATTATATGCAAATTAGCTGACTGCTGCTGATGTTGTATAGTGTTAAGTATAAAGCTGTTAAAGGCGATCATGGAGTGGGATGGATGGGGTGAGGAGGTGGGGGTTGATAGGCGGCACCATCCGATGAGATGGGGTACCCTAAGGGAAATACGTTATTTGTTAGGTATTTTTGTCCTAACTACTGACCAGTAGGACTGTAGGCACTTAGGGTCCCAGTTTTTTGTGATATATGTAGACGTTGACCATACCCTAGAACACTCAAGTCTTTATTTGGTTGCTTGGTAAGTATGGGTCTGGTTTGAGGCTACCTATGGATGGCAACTGTTGCCAAATTTTCGAAATTTATGATTTTCCAGCTTTCTTTGGACACAGAACCGGAAGTAGTTTTCCAGTAGATATTACCTTTTGAAAAGAGCCATCTGAAGCCTACTTGGACATGTTTGTGTCACTTTTCTTTAGTCTGGATACCTGTATCATGTCTGGTACTCACAACAGGTAGCCACCCCCACCAACAAACCAGACATTTTGGTTCCACAAAATTTCCAAACTTCGTTTTTGAAGGAAAAAGGGCACCAAACCCCTTTAGGATTGATAAAATCTGGCCTAGGTTTGTTGGTTGACTCTTAAATGTATGGATGGTCGTGCGAGACACTAATGCAAGGACCAAAAATGACAAATGCCGCCCGTAGCAGTCTAAGGGTTAATATGAAATATGTTTTTATTATTAACATACTAATTTTACGTTGAAGAGCAACATTAAGGCCAATTTTCAAAAATCACATGCGTCAATATTTGTCTGAATATGTATAAATATCAAGATTTACGAACAAGCATCACAAGTGTTTGCATTGCTATAATATAGATCGGGCATAGGCTTTCTGGTGCACTTTAATAGAATAGTTCATGAAATATCTACAATCAGTTTGTGGTCATCTTAATTGGTTGTAAGTGCTGGAGGTATTAAAAAGTTCACTTCTACTACACTATGATATACGGGATTGATTAATTTCAGTTGGAGATCTATTTTCTTTAAAACTTAAAATGCACATGCTCTGTAATTATGACAGCTTTTTAAATTTACTTGCTAAAAGACTAATAACGAAGTTCATGTGAACTCTTGGCAGAGTCAGTACTCAACCAAGTTAGGATTTTACAGCCCATTTGGTGAATTGCAATGTACAAAGTAGCAAAATGCGTGATTCATGATTGCGTAAAGATTAATTGCCCCATTTAGGGACCGGAATGGTTGCGAAGTCCCTTGAGACTGAATTTCATATAGCCT
>JAOXYJ010225414.1:0-10222 GCA_028566555.1 Lithophaga nigra
CTACTACCAAAAGTATATACAAAACTTCTTCCAATGGCTGTAAAGTTTGTATTACTTTGTTCTAGGAGTCGCTGTAATGTTAATTAAAGCCAGATAGACAATTATTTCATCAATTCTGTTTTAAAGCGAAAGAAGCTCATAATCCGTTAAGACTATGAGAGTACAAATGTTTAAAAAGATGCTATTGAATTGATGCAGTAAAAGTATTTGAGTTGGTAGCAGTAGAAAATTGCTCAACGTGGAGTGCAAAGCAGAGGAAAAAGAAAGATTGAGATAGGAGGATGAACATTGAAATATGCCAGGGTAGCATATTAAAGAAATGTTTTTTTTTATTTTAGTGTTTTGTTTTCCATTGTCTGTAGGTGGCCGTCCGTTGGATGGGGACGTTAACTCCGAAGTCCCATGGTTGGAGACTATCACGCTCTAGTCACTCTAAAGACAACAGTGTAGCAGCGGTTTCTTTTGAAATTGTATTCTTTAAGTCGGCTTCTGTGAGAACAGCTACATTAAAAAATTCTTTTATACCGGTGTTTGAAATTCATCTCTTTTTCCAGTGACAGTGTTAAGTATTGTAGTGGATTTGGAAATTACGAAATCAAAATTCCGTCAGTTGCTTGCAAGTGCACATTTATTATTTTTTCTCTTTGATGCAGATAAATGTGAGGACGCATTTCTTGGAGGAATTGATAATGTGACGAAATTCGTTTGGATTATGGTTAGAAAATGTTGATTTATTCCAGTTACTCACGATATTAAAAGAATGCTTAGCAGTGAATAATTGTACAGTTTCGGGTCAGTCGTATGTTTTCTACTTTCACTTTCGGGTTTGTTTATAATTGCCATGATGAATTTTAAAGTTTCAAATTAATAACGTTTTCTGATATGTTTGTCATGTACGGAAGAGTCTAATCATTAGTTGCAAAGTACCTAACCGTTATTCACACGCTTCATAATAAGGTTTTTGTGCGAGTTATACACATTTTGTTGATATGAACTTTTTGGAATGAACCATTAAAATGGTACAGTCCAGTATTAGTATAAAAGACGATGTACCACAGTTAAAGGTCAGACTTGTCTTGGCTTATCGATGTGCAAATATTGGAAAGTAACTATTAATAGCAAACCTGGAAAGGTAAATAATAACTCTGAATAAAGGTTGCACATTGATATATCAATCTGAACATGGTAATAAATCAGGAATTGCATAAACTTAAGGTAACTAGTGCACTTACCGCGGATTTGAAATTTCTACCTTGTACCATGTCATTTCGTCTAAACCGAAAAAGAACCGACCGGATTGACCATTGGATAATTATACATTCTCAAGGCCTTAGTTTTGAGGAGTGTGACCACTGATAAATTATAACCGGTGGATATTTGCTAGTGGAATAGGGCTGAAGTTAGTGAAGATATTTAATGGGGAGTTGTGGCGACCGGGAATTGTACGATCACTACATTTCACTATTATATTAGGTAGTCAAATCGTAGCTAAATTCGAAGAAACAACTTCAACACGATTACAAGTTGCGTGCAACGATTTTGTAAGGCAAAACTACCACTTGCACGTGACACAACCATCATCCTGTTTTCCGGAAAATGGTCCCTTTGTCATTTGTAGTTCGAAAAGAGAAACTGAACTAAGAAAGGTACTGTAGCTGCAATTATTCAGGCACAAATAAAGAGATTAATTAACATACGCCTCAAACACAGACATTTTTTTGTGAATTCAGTCATAATAAACTTTAAAAAATATATAAATAAAGATAAAAAATAATTCCTCATTTTTATTAATCTCATTAAGCATTGTAAGATTGAAAATCATATTTCGTACGTATGTACGTTTAGATTTTTAGATAACATAAACTGTATATACATGCTGGTAACCTAAATGAAATACACAGTCAATCGCATAAGTCACAAAATTCAACATACATGTAATAATATTCCATAATAAAATAATTATATACAGGTATTAAACGATGATTATTTTATTAAGCGATTTCCGCTAAAGAAAATTTTGTCTGAATTTGTTGTTTGCCTCATGGATATTTCCGGTTTATTCAGTTCATCGCCTAGTGTGTATTTCATTGTTGCTGGTGGTAAATACAAGGCTAGAACGGGTGTCGTTGGCTTTCTGATATTTTTGTTTACAACTGAATACTTACGGATTTTGCATTTTATTTAGTATAAAGACGGAACTACTAGCAATCTGACAGTTCGCGTAGATCGTTTTGCACCACAGACCCATCACCCGGAATTTTGAGAACTACTTTAACTTCGAGAAAGATTGTTTGTCTTTGTAGCCTAGTACATATATGGTGGATACATCACCAGGTCATCTCCAACACGTAGGGGCTACATCTGTAATATCCACATCCACAATATTTCCGATTGTTTATATTGAGATCCGAGAGGTCATTGGAATGTCATGGAAACAAAACGCCTTTTTTGGAATGCAATGAAGACAAAAGGGCTAGTTATAACCTGTCCTTATATCTGAAAATATATAAACCAATGAAAATCAGAGGACAAGTCTCATATTTTCGGAAAAGATGGACGCAAGTTTGAGTTCCAAGCATAAACATGATAAATGCTATTTAATCATAATAAGATAATAAAATCAGCACCAGAAGCTTATACTTACGGGAAATAGAGAAAATACTGATTACACACGCCAAATTACTGAAACGATCAACACGTTTCCTCGTCAGTAATTAATCTATGAATGGCACACAAGTAAAGATATGTCCGGAGAACTGAAGATATTCATTCTACATATGAAAGGTTACTAAGCAATGGCCTGTGATATCTTAGTTTCATCCTACTAATCGTTGCACACACCTGCTTTGGATTAAATATTTTGAAATTCAGTGTTTAAACATAAAATATAAGGAGAAATATAATGTTATTTATGGATGTGTATTTTGATCGGATACATTAGTTTGCATCCGACTGCATTTAATTTACATGGCAAATTAACATTATTTAATAAGTAATCACCTTTAAAACGCAGTCATTTTCATCATGGTGCAAGTAAAAGGTTATGCTATCAGGTGACTTTATTTATCATGATGAAGCGGTTATCTTCCGTCATTATATTTATCTTGTTAGCGGAAATTGAATCCATGTAAACGTGTTAATAAACAACGATTAATCAACCTTTAAATTCTTTTAAAAAGATCAGTTCACAGCATTTTTAAATGTCACATAATGTTTTAAATTTAGACCGAAAGATTGGAAGGAGGTTCTGAAATTATATGATAGAAGTAAAAGGTCGCGAGACGTAGTCAAATTAGGTTTATATGCTCAGTTCACAAAACGAAGGGATAAAAGAGAATCTGTTAATATGGACGAATGGGCAAAAGCTGTGAGATCGCTGATTCAGTTCGTATCAAAATGTTACGAGGATTTGAGCTCAAAAGTGTCATGTATCCACAAAAAACCCCCCAAAAACTCCAACACAGAAAATCAGTTAGCAGAAATGCATGACAAATATGTTGCTGCTCCATCTGATACGGCATCAAATAACATAGTATTTATGTGTAAGACAGACTGTCGGATCAAGCACATTGGTATAAATAATCCAAGGCCCTGACAATTCTTTCGCCACACACAATGGCTTCACGTGCACAACCGAAAATTAAGTTTCTGCAGTGGTTTGCAGGTGATGTCAGAAAATATATCTCGGAGAAACATATCGCCGTCTGGGAGACCGTTTCTCGGAATACATCCGCTGTACTGACTGGATATGTTCGTTTGTTAATTGAATTTGATTGCGTTATTCATACGTTACTTTCCCCAGTTATCTAGACCTCCCCTGTCGTTGTGCAATCGTCACGAGAAAAATCTGCAGAATCTAGTTCGACATAATTTTGAGCAGACCACCGTAAGTTTTACTTTTACGAACTGTTTCTATATATTTTCACGTTGACTGTCATTCATTTATCCGTGTGTTGACCGGAATATTTACCTAACTATGGACAAAGTCGTCTCCGATCGTACAATTCAACCGGAATATACCAAGCCTGTTGTTGGACTCTTCATGTTGTTTTATTTTACATATTGAACTTTAATTGTTGTGAATTAATTATAAATGTTTGTTCAATTTTATGTTTTCAGGTTCTTCTACCAGTTTGCACCTGGTCAATTAAAGACACGAATAGCTCCTATTTGTGACGTCTTATTTGGCCCCGGTCACAGGTTTATTCTTGCTGCGCGAGGTAGTATATCCGCTCAGTCAGAAATGAGGATTGAACAGTTGGCAACCATTTCAGATTGACTCACTATCGCTTGCAAAACATGCAAGTTACTGTTCTCGTCAATGTGGAATGTCCTCTAGAGCAAAGGATTGTATATCATTTAGGGACTGTGAGACCGCGTGGGCTCAGTGTCAAACAAGCCTATTATGATTGAGTAGATCCGACTTCATTGGAACGTTTCCTATCCATCCGCCCTAACTGTGATGTTCCCTACCCATCCAACTGAACTGGGATGTTCCCTAACCATCTGACCCAGCTGGGACGTTCCTTACCCATCCGACCCAGCTGGGACGTTCCTTACCCGTCCGATCCAGGCGGGACATCCCCATCCATCCGTATATCCGTGTGCCTTTGTTACTACCATATCACCTTAATGTCAATTTTTATGTCATCAAATATTATTTTAATTTGGTTGTTAGTATTAATACATCACATGTCAGTTGGCGACATTCTTTCGACAAGTTTGTACGTCTTGTTCTTTCCTTGATAAAGACCCTTAGGTCGAAAATTGGGGCAATTTTACGTTTTACTTTCTTCATATTTATGTGTATTCATTTTAGATTTTATCATTAGCCCTTTTTTACAGCTCACCGATGACCTTATTTCTAAACATTTTGTTTATAAATAATTCAACTGGAAATCCTACTTACAATCCAACCATATTATCCCAGTGAGAAATTTTAGAAAACTGTTTTCGAGTCTTCTCTTTACACATTCCTACAGATGTTCCACAACTCCTCTTTATAAACACCTCAATCGTTCTTTCTAATCCAAAAATACCGTAAATGTATCTATTCTACTTTCGGTGTTAATCAAATGTATATCTTTCTACTCACTATACCATAATGCCACATTTGAAATGAAATGAAAGGTAGAAATTATTAAAAACTGCAGATTTTTGTATAAAGATGGAACTCACAGGTATAAGTACTGTTTGGTAGAAAAAAAATTTTTCTCATACACCACACCGGTCCAAACAACAGATATACAAATATTGAGCTTCTACACATGCTAAACTTTCTGACTGACAATATATCTGTTGAATTGATGTAGTCATCTGTTTGAACAGACTACTGACACCCGAATGATAACAAACTATATTTGTATGAAACAGCATTTATTCAAGAAATTTTTTGGGTTAAGTAAAACAAAAGTTGTCAAGACCTTTAATTTCACGTTAAGATACATAAACGATGTTCTCTCCTAAATTTGTAGATTACTGGCATGCATGGGATCTGTCCACGTGAACCAGAAATTAAAGACGCTGTAGAAACAACACTGTCTGCTTACTACTTTGATCATAACCTCAACATTGATGATAACGGATTCCTACAACCAAAGATTAATTGTTTGATAGTAAGAGGAAATGGAAAGAAAACCGAAGGATCAATCTATAGAATCGATAATGAAGGGACACAGAATTAAATCCGGATTAAGACGTGGACATACAAACAAATATCAAATACACAAGTTAAACTCAAAACGAGGATAAGCAGCACGGATCTCACCAGAAACATGGGGATGCACTCAGTCACCGGATAAGCAGCAATTTTAGTTTTTTGAGCAGCTGTCTTCCAGTTGTCCTCGCGTAATTTGACTATTCTCGGGTCTAAATATTACGGACATCAAATCGCATGACGGGTGATGCTAGCATAGCAGGAGATGCTTACCCTGTCGAAACAACTAACCTCATTTCTTTCTGGAATTCATGTGATTTCTCTTGGTTTGATTTGTTCATGATTTTATAAATCTTTTGTGGTATCTGCTATTGTTTTCCTTTCATACAAAATGTCTCATGCAAGCATTTCTAGCTCGTCAGAAAACTTTATACAAGATACTATGTCGCGGTCAGTCTGCAGGTTTTCAGAAACATAATACCGCTGAAGATGTCGTCATTAATAGAGAGACTATGTATTTAACAGTAAAGGTTGAAAGGTATCTGAGAGACCGTGTATAGCTTTGTGCAGACTAAATGATGTTAATCCTGAGAGCACTATTCCACAAACAATACAATACTTAATATCCTTTGTCTATTACAGAACGAATAATTAATGTTGCTTAAACAAATATTGTCTGGTGAAAATATGGATGTTCACGTCAAACCGAAGATATTAGTTGATCAAATCATTAAATTTGATTTCAGGTTATGTTGAATCAAATGGAAGATTTATATTGTCTGGACATTATGACACTATGAATTAAGAGGAGAAGGTAAATTGTAAGAAATGTACATGTTGTACCTAAATTTCTTATGTATGCCATTTCAAAAATAAAACTGAAAATGATTGCAAAGAGTAAAACGTTGTTAGAAGAAGTCATAGGAAATTAATAACTTTTTACATTTTAATTGCTGTAATAAAACTGACAATCAGTTTCGTGATGCAATGGAAAAATTAAGCAACATTTATGCTAAAAGGATTCTGTGATATTCCGTTACAAAAAGTAAATAAATGCTACTGGTCACATATTTTTATTGGGTCCTTACAAAGAGAGAAGTCACAATTTTTTAATAATTTTATCTTTAAGTATGCTTAAAGATTTACGTTTTAGTATGCAGATTCATCTCAAATAAATATAACATTGACAGAATAGTAAATTTTAATTGGTTATTTATTATGCTCTGAATGTGAATAGTACTGCCCTAGTCTTAACGAACTGGCAAAGTTCTACCAAAATTTCCCCTTTTCGCATGGAACTATACCAAATCTCCCTCAATTTTCATGGTAAGAGTTAGTAACGTGTGATGCTCCAATCGACAGTTAATTACATCATATAGGTTTCTTTTGATCAACGTTCATCTTTCACAGACATTGCTTCGTAGAAAATTCTAAGTTATGGAAAGTTTTGTATTGAATTTTCTTTTGTTTATATTAATTAAGTGTTGACTATACATTACTTAATTTTTGTCGAAATGGTTGAAATTCAAAAATCAAGTGCCAGGAGAGAAACAAATACCGGGAAAAATGGCCCTAGTTCTTTCTATGTGCCAAAATTTCATTTTCAAGGCAAGTTTTGCTTTCGTGGTAACGGCTCTTGGTGATCAGGGCACTGCCACCTTAGCAATTATAAGCTGTGATGAAAACTCATAGAACAACAAAAATTCTTATGAAATCGTGTACATTGTATATGTAGAAAAATATCTGAAGCAATGCAACTTAATGTGTTTTGTCATAGATTTGCGTCCTGTCATTTGTGGGTGTCAGTGTTTTTCTTTCTTATTTTAAGTTTTTCTGACTGTACATCAGGCCGTGCATTAAGAAACACGGTTAGCAAACCTTTTTAACTCACTTTACTCAACAAGTCATTTGAGCTAGTGTCATCAGTTTGTTTGTTGTCTGTCGTATAAGAACTCCTTAGATTTCAGTTTCCTCTGAAACCAAATGGTACCACACTTGGTACGAATCTTTCATGGGTCGTCGTTTGCCAAAATTACAATTTTCATCCAGATGAAAAAATCCAAGATGGACACAAGAAAACAAAATGCATTCTGACTGACTGGAATTTCAGTGATCTTCTGGTCAGAAACCACACAGTCCGATAGTAAAAAAACACGCCAGACTACAGAAATCATACGCAAATATGTATATCGCCAACTCTCGAAACAAAAAAGAAACGAAACACATAAACAGAAAAAAAAATAGATTGTAAAATACGCTCGAAATGATTTTCATTAAAAATAATGAATCTCAGCCTAGGGTTTATTGAAATTACAGGTGAAATATTGTAAATACAATTTTGGTTATGATTGATTAGAAATTAAATCGGAATTTTACCACGAGCACGGATATAGGTGTCCCCGTATCGTTTTGTACATTTTGCTGGGTGTAAAGTAGCTCTAAAATCATAAAGGATCAGTTTCATTGAAATCTGGAAGGTCTTGACATATTTTGTCACTTTCAGATGATCTTAAACACTTTCTGATTGTTATGATGTCATGTACGATGTTGATGATACATTCAATTTAATGCATACGGCAAATAAAAAATCGCTACGGTATAATTTTAAGAATTGACGAATCCTATCGTATCAAATATTAGAAAATAGTTGCACTTCTCAGATTTTACCAAATAAATATAAAAATCTGTCGAATTTAGTTGAGCAAGCTCGGATGACTGTCTGAAGTGCTTTATTGTTTCGCGTGTGGACAGGTACAAATGTACACACAGAAAAGGCTGGGATTAAATTTTCATTGAATTCTCTGTTGTCCGTAGGTCAGTTCTTATAAAACCAAATATTTTTAAAAGAGCAATCTTTGATGTTGATGACATCATATTTTCTTATGACGTCATCATGACAATAACGCGTTCTACAAAGACTTAATGTATACATTTTTATGTGTTTTTATGTGTTTTTGCGTGGACATGGCAAACATGAACAAAAGACCTGGCATCGAAAAAGGATTAGAAGTATTTTAAGAAATAATGCAGAAATTTAATTTCAAGAATAATACATCAGTACATTTTAATAGATTATATCGATTTAAATATAGTATGCATATACTCAACATATGTATGAATGTTTTCAGTTTTCTCACAAAACGTCCGTCTTTAATATTTACGAATGGAAATAGGTCCATAGTATATGACATACATGTATTTAAAATAAGTTTTGAGAAAATAAATACATACAAAGATAAATGAATACACATTCATAATATCACACTCGGGTGTAAAATATTTAAGTAGTATTCTTATACAAGATTATTTTTGTTTAGTATTCAAATGTCACGCTATCCATTTTTTTATGTTTGTAGTGGATTTTTCGTTTGCCATTCTTAGTTTGTTAGTCCCTGGTGATTTTTTCAAAAATTAACAAAATTTAAAAAAGGTAAGAATACCGAAGGATGAATCTGTAAAAATCTGCCTGCCTCTTATAAGACAACCGCCTTATTGCCCATTGTTAGGTCCGGGAAAAGTTCATGTTCGAGGAGAGGAAAGACGAAACTGTGGTAAAAGATCCAATTTCATTTGTTAAATGGATATCCCGTAACGATTATCCAGTTCGTGATGACGGCCATAGAACTTTTGAAGGGATGACAACCTGGGAGCAACATACCCTTGTTTGAGAAGCTTATTCGTCAGCAGTTGAGCCCTGTCCATTCATTGACTATTTTATCATCCGGAGCAGTTTATCGGTGTCTAACCAGAATTTCACAAACCCGCAGTTTTAACGTTTTTTATTGTTCGTATCGACTGCGTCAATGAGGTAGTTCCTGTAGACGCGAACTTCCTTTTAGTCTATTAATTTGTATATTTTAGAAATTTTTCTTTCCTCTAGTTTAATTTGATCCATAGTTTAGTCTTTTTGATTGAGAAATAAAATTACTGTATCAAATTTACCATGCCTAACCATAATGTCACTTGTCAAAGAGTTACTCTTACGTTAGAACAATGCATATTTTTAGATACATACGGAGTAAATAATTATATGATTTATACAAATAAAAACATAAATATAAAAAGATATATATATATTCTTATAAATCCATTATATATGCATTATTTCTACGGTACTTGAACTAAAACTGACATCGGAAAGACGCAACAAAATTTCCCTCTTTAATTCGTTCAAAATGACATTACCAATATTATCATATTGCGCACGGTGTTAGTACCAATTAGCGTTACACGACGTTCTCAATAAAACCGAGTATTTTATCGTTTTGATGAAAGTTTGTGAAATGTATGTGAAAAAGAACGAATATGTTATATATATTTAGCAATCATTTACGTGCCTCTGTCTCTTTATTGCATTATATCTTTCTTAATTTTTTAATGCTTTTAGCCTCAATTTTTCTTTTCAATTGACGATAATAGTCCATTTTTCTTTTGATCTCTTGAAACCTGTAAATACACAGCATTTCTTAAATAAATACGTGAAACGAATGACGTTGCGCGCGATGTTGGTGACACTCCGAAAAACCTCAGCCGAAACGGTGACAAATGCGCATAACTTTGCTTCAA
>JAOXYJ010225524.1:0-16681 GCA_028566555.1 Lithophaga nigra
AAATCCTTGTATGGGTGAATAAAATAGTCAAATTTGTACATTTCTACAAATTTAAATTTTTACAATTTTTTGAGAAATTTATTTATTCTTTGTTCACCTCAAAGACGAAAAAAGAAAAAAAAAGAATCTTTCAAGGACGAGATTTAAAACTTTACAGTTTGAAATATATCAATTAAGAATGCACCTTCGAAACAAAACAAATTCTCATATCACAACCAAAATATGTTTAGGTGAAGCTTTTAGGCACTACGAATATAAATTTTAAGAATATGCAGGCTTCTTTTTAAACGTTCTATGATGTATATTGTATCATTTTTCTTTTCAGAAGTCACCTGTAATATTCCAAGGGTATGTCCAGTCACCAAGGACGGACAGATAAGATGCACAGGCTGTGAACTATCAGAAGCTAATGATGATGGTTTTTGCTGTGACGATAAATAATACAAAATAAATATATTTGTAACAGACTTCGACAAAAGTGATCTGCTATACGTTTAAAATTTTTGTCTAACTTGTAACAGTTCGGACGTCACGTCGTTCATTCAAAGAATTTCATGACACTGAATGTTAATGACGTCACGTTCTTTCAACTAAAATGTACAGAATAAAATTGTTAAATTATATTAAAGACTGTGCTCAATTTTAAGTTTCGCATATTTCATATTATATCAAATAGACACAACACTAAAACAATAAGAACAGCTTTAAAAACTGGAAATAAAAAATGCTTTTCTGAAAGGTAAGGAATCCGTTTCACCGGTAATATCGCCGTATTGCCCGAGATATAAAGCCGGTAATGAGGTGCAAACCGGGTAAAGGTAAAGGTAATGTTTACGGTATAAGTAACATGTCCGTAATTATCTGTACAGCGGACACTCAGCAATTGTAAACCAATTCGTAATTAGTGACGATAAAATCGACGAAATGTTGAATAATTAGGGTTTGACGTTTGTTTGATTGAATACCTTTTGTAACGGTAACAACTTCTATTTGAAAGTCGTCATATAAACACCAGCTCTGGAAATGCAGATGTACTGTGAAATGTAGACGTCATCACGTACAATGCTATCCTGTTACTACTAAAAAAACAAAGTCCACAGTCTGAAAATCTTATTTAGTACGTTTATCATATAGTTTTGATTTTGAACTTCTTTGTTTTCTCTCTTCATAGTTTCTGAATGAAGTCTGTCTCAAATAAATATAAGAATACAATAGTGAGGAGTATGCTGGTTACTTGGTCGAAAATATGCATAAAATTGAACAAACATATTGTTTATCAAAAGTTCAGGATCTTAGCAATGTCCATCTCAGAATACTTCTTGTCTGTTGTTATATTCAGTATCTCTACAAAGTAAACCTTTCCACTATCTAAAACGAGACACTTGTATTTTTCTTTCATTGTATTTTCTAATGTAACATTTATTTAATTTTGTAGATAAGTAAGTGTTATGTTGGTCATGAGAAATTGTGGTATACAAGGTAGAGATATCAAACGTGTTGATTTTGTTGCAAAACGAAAGAGAACTAGATTTCTCGTTGATTAACAAAAACATCTCTTTTGATACATGAAATTCGATTAGACTTTGTCACAGTACTTCTAAAGGGTTTCTAAAGAACCAAAGATCAGGCAAAAACAATTAATAAGTAAAACGCTTTATACGACACTTAGCTATTACGTCGCTTATAATTTTAATCTAGTACAATGAATTCATTAGTATTAGAGGTATGCCAAATTTCGTGGATTTTGTGGGGACATGTAAACCATGAAATCAAATATTCGACAAAATACACATTGTTTGGTGACCTTGTAAAGAGAAAACAATAAAACCACGAAAATCAGTACCCTCGAAACTACATTTTTTTGCTGGAACAACGAAAATTGGTACCCACGAAAATAAATGAATCTACAGTAATTAAAAGAGAAGGAGAATGAACGTCGTTATCGTTGAGAACGATTTCAAAGAGTATAAAATGACTAGATATTTTCGAACTAGCTGTACTTCCTTATTCACATTTATCATTTGACTTTCAAAACCATAGCGGTTATAGTCTTCAAAAAGTCATTCATGTGTCCGTAATAATTTGATCTAATACATCTTCCTAAAATTGTCATATGATATATGCTTGTAACTGTTGTATTCCTTACGATCTATACACGAAAAGCACACCTTCTTTTAAGAAGTTTATGAAAAACTCAGGATCGCCAAAAAAACATTTTATTCTCAAAAATATAAACAGATACATCTTGAATTTTATTATAAAGCTATCTAATAAGAAATGATAGAAGATAACAATGCCAAAAATATGCACGCTCTGGTATATTGTATTAGCTCAAATACACACTCTAATAAGAAGAGGCTGTCTAAATATTACTACTTAAAAATTGAAAAATCGCTGCTGGAAACTAAAGCCATCAATTTTATTGTGTAATTTTGATGGCAACCGTCATCGATTTCAATTTGGAGGTGTGGGTCTAAGTAGGAAATCAGCGAAATTTGTAAAAATGTGTGAATTTCTCAGATTATTTTTCTATTAATCTTGAAATATAAGAAAGGGCGGGGAATAATTTTAGCTTAGTTAGACAAAAAAGAAAAAAAAATTTCTGCAGTAGTGTGCATTTAATATATGTCTCATATCTAACCATATGTCAGTTATCAAACAATACCACCATTAAATCGGTTACAGTAAATATTATGCTTGTTTCCGTTGCTGTTTTGTATGTATTGGAATGATAAAATTTGAAAAAAAAATCTTTTGAAAATTTGAGGAAGACATCTGATTTTGGCTGTCATGGGAGACCTATGATATTGTAAGTCTAAAATGCTACATAGCCTGAAATAAGGGTAATGTTAAATTCAAGGAAAAACTTTCTTGTAGGACCAAAATAGCTTGTACTTTCAACCCATGCATGAAGCGATATATACAATACTTAAATTTAACATTCTAACACCAAATTCAAAGACACAATGACTATCAGATTGATCAAGTTACTTTTTTTAACAAATCACTTGTTTGATACAGATATTCCCAAAAAGGAACAAAATGGCCATTTAAAAAACAGGAATATAGTTTCTCTGACCTTATTGCTGTGACTTCGACTTCAAAACTAGTGTAGTTTGAAGTTTATTTGCAGTAAAGGTGGATCGAACAAATGCATAGGTATAACATCAGAATAGCAAATATGAAAAGGGAATCTGTGTAGTTACTCGGAAATTGACAGGCAATAGAAAAGTTAAATAAAGCATGGGTAATAGAGTGCAAAATTTGCGGTTTAGCCTGTCTTAAAAGGTCTTTTACAAATGGAATATTGCGAAGCTTTGAACCAAATATTGCCTTTAGTTATTTTCACATTTACATGATCATGCTCAGATATAAACAGTAATAAGCAAAACATTATACAACATTTCTAAATATGTGCCAAGGAGCTTGAAGCTTTCTTTGTTTTACAAAAGTTGTCAGTTACGGGGTTTAACGGTCTATAAAAATTAAAAGTATCTAAGTATTTCAGTAGATTTATGTAACTGCCTGACTGATAGCTTTTTATTTTGGTACGTTGTGATCCAATGCAGCAACGTGTAAGTTGCATGAAGCTGATGAAATAAGTGTTTTGAGCATAAGTTTCTGAATATAAAATTGGCAGATTATACCGTGAAACCTGCTTCAGAGAGCACCTGTATTAAGAGACCAACCTGTTTTTAGAGACCTATTTAAAATGAAACTTAATATAAATATGAATTGAAATTGACCTCTATTAAGAGACCACCTGTCTAAAAAAAGCACTTTTTCTTACTCCCGTGAATGGTCGCTTTACACAGGTTTCACTGTAATTTTAAATACACACATGAATGTGGACATAGACCGTAAATTTAAGTATTATCGAAAATTTTATTAATTTTGTTGTATGTTTGATTTCCTTATTCAATGTGTTGTGCTACCTCACGAATTGTGTGTCTTTTGGTTTTTCTTATAATAGTGTCACGTCTTTAAAATGATGTTTTGTTATGGAAAATATGGCGTCCTTTAGATTTTTGGAGGACACATCGTTAATTTAACATACACAAATTCATAAATCAGTATGAGAAGGGATGTGAAATTGTTTCTCTAAATGTCGAATCTTTCTTTGACCTGTAAATCAATACCCACTAGATTATTTGTAATATATTTTGTAATAAGTACCCTTCTTCTGTAACTTTTGTTTGCACATCGCTTATGAAAATGTGGCAATAGTGTAATTTAAAACTTCTTTTAACGACTTGGTCGTATAAATTGACAAAGTGCTTAGATTTATTTAAATGCGGGTGTGTAAAAATCTTCTGTTTCCAACCTTACAAATAGAAACCGTATCCAAATGCAATATAACATGTTTTCATGTATGGCAATTTCTGAAGTTATACAGATAGAATGGAAATTATCTGACAAGTTCTTAATTAAAGTTCATAATCCCTAAACTTAACCATTAGTTTATAATCCCTATATACATTCATGCCTAAGGTGTTTTTTTATTTTAAATATAGTTTAGCAAGAACGCAGACATCGCAGACATTGTTGAATTATCAAGATGCGTTTTATGTGTTGCTTTTAAGGTTCTACTCAAAGAGAATTTGTAGCTGGTGATGAAATAATTACATATCTAATAGTGTTGTATTATTTACAAATGGATTTGAAGTTACACGATTGTAACTAACTACATGTAGTTCAATTGGTACATAAATTGATCAATTAGATTAATTGCGTTGTTATTTATACAAGAACAGAACATAAATCAAATATATATATATTTTCTAACTCCCATTGATTTGTCGGACAACTCTAGAATTAATCTTGGCGAGTTTCTTTTTTTTTCTTTTTAATAGCCTATAAAATTTAAATCAAAATCTTTAAAGCCGTTTTGACCTCAATAGGTAGTTCTCTGAATACATTATACAGAAATATCTGAGTTCTACTCGTTAATAAAATTGCAATATAGAAGTTGACATTTAAGGAAACTTTGCAACCCCTATACAGATTTGGGTTATCGAACGTTTTTTTTTTCTTTCTCTCATGAAACCTGGAACAATTCAAATATTACGTTAACTCAGTAAAATCATGAACATAAATATCTCCTTTGTTAAATCTTAATGCTGATATTTCGGTTAAAATTTTGTATAACTATTTATATCTGAGAATTATCATATAAATTTGAAAATGACGAAGAGCGATATTTGGTTTAAAGCTTCGCAATTTTCCAATTGTAACTATTGCAGCCTCTTTATATTTTCTTACAATCTACATTTCATAGTGTATTTTCGCATACATTACACAACATTTCTAAATATATGCCAAGGAGATTGAAGCATTCTTTGTTTTACAAAAGTTATCAGTTATGCATTTTTATGGTCTATACAAAAAAATTCTAAGTATTTCAGTAGATTTATGTAACTTATGTCTGGTACCTTTTCATTTTGGTACATTGTGATCCAATGCAGCAATGTTAAGAATGCATGAAGCTGTCGAAATAAGTGTTTTGAGCCCAAAGTTTCTGAATATAAAATTGGCAGACTATACAATGAAACCTGCTTGAGAGACCACCTGTATTAAGAGACCACCTGTATTAAGAAACCACCTGAATTAAGAAAAAAACCTGTTTTAAGAGACCTCTTTAAAACTTTACTGAAATTGACCTCTATCGACAGACAATCTTAAAAGACCACTTTTCCTTACTCCTCTGAGTGGCCTCTTAATATCGGTTTATTTTAAATAAACACATTACTGTGGACATAGACTATATTTATGTAATATCGAATATTTTATCGTTATTTTTTGTTGTTACTTTTATTTCCCTATTCAATGTGTTTAGTGCTATAAGATTAAACAAATTTTGCATCATTTGCTTCAGACTATTCGCAGTCAGTGTACAAAATATATGTTAGTATTATACCAAAAGTCATCATGTTGACGTCCAGGAACTAATTTATGCGCATATTGTGCAATAAATTCGTTATCATAAGATGTTATTATTAGTACTAGGTGGATACCACTTCTGGTGGACCAAAGGTCCCCGAGAGTACCATCAGCCCAGTTGGTTTTATTTCGGTACTAGCATGAAATTGTTTCAAATTTAAATTTGTCGCAGTAAAATTTACTCAAATTTTTTAAAACAAAGGAGTATCTCCCTCGTACATAGCTCTGTCCTTAGCTGGTTGTCTGGCTTCCACTTTTCGGTCATTTTGATATTTACTTCTGCTCTTCAACCTTTTGGATATTGATTTGGTTTTACATATTTTAGGCCTCCAGCACAACTGACTAGAGATTATTTCTTGAAATGCGCATATTGTGCAATACATTCGATAAAACAAGATGTGATTATGCCCATCAACCTTTTTAATTCAATTTTAACTTATGATTTGACATAATTGTAGATATTGATTAGCAAGATCATTTATTAATATTATGTAGAAAAAATGAAATAAACACATATACTAAGTTTTGCGTTTATTACAGTAAGTTAGAATTTTTAGCATGTAAATAAAATCACCCGTATGGCTTTGACAGTACATACAGACAGTTGTAACAAAACTGTTTTGAAGATAAAGACATAAAATACAAAAGCAGATTGATGTGGTTTCTGCGATACACAAATATTAAGAAATCGAAAAACCTGTAAAAAGGCTCATGTAACTACTTTGGAATAAAACGTCACACATTGAAATTTTCATGACACTGTATCTACTATCTGTTCACGATATTCCCTAATTTGAAAGCATAATATTGTTATAATTATGTAACAAGTTTTCTTCAGAGCTACCTCAGGAATTGTGTGTCTTTTCGTTTTTCTAATAATACTGTCATGTCTTCAAATTGATACTTTGTCATGGAAAACATGGCACCTTCTTTTTTTTGAGGACATATAAAATAGTTATATTGACATACTTAAATCATAAATCAGTATGAGAATTTCTGAACAATTGTTTCTGTATATGTTGAATCGCGTCTTGACTTATAAATCAATATCCATTAGATTATATATACTAAATTTTGTTTTAAGTACCCGGCTCCTGTAACTTTTGTTTGCACATTACTTATGAAAATGTGACCATAATGTTTCATTATAGTATAAAACATTTTTTATGACGTAGTTGTAAAATTTTACAAATTTCGTTACATTTATTTAAATGCGGATGTGCAGAAAATTTCTGTTTTCAGCTTGACAAATAGAAAAAACTATATTTACATGCGGTATAACGTTTGTATAGCAATTTCTGAAGTTATACAAATAGAATGAAAAATATATGACATGTCCTTAAATTTATTAAAATAAAGAATGAAAACAAGTTCATAATCCCTATATAGCTATGCCTAAAGTGATGCTTTATATTAAATATAGCTAAGCAATAAAAAATAGACAAGGGTACTGACCGCATCTTTTTTCAATGATCAAGATACGCTTTATGGGTCGCTTCTAAGGTTTCGCACAAAGCAAATTTGTAGATGATGATAATGATTTACTTACGTAACTATTAGTATTACATTATTTACAAAATAATTTGAAGTTAGACGATTGCCGTCGATGGAGCAGGGAATGCTTACCCTTCAAGAGCACCTGACGTCACACCCGGTTTTTGTAGGGCTCATATTGTAAGTACTTTGGTTTTTGTGTCGTCATGTTTATGTTTTCTTTTTCTACTGTTAACTTTTGTCTTCAATCTTATATTGTCTTCTTGTCATTTTCGTAGTTTTTCCATTTCTGTCTTCCCAATTTTGCTTTGCCTACGGATTCTGCCTTTCTGAACTTGTTTCTTCGGTATTCTATTGCTGATATTTGTAACTAGTAAGTAGCCCAACTGAAACATAAACTGATCTAATAGGTTAACTGCATTCTTATTTACACAAGAAAAAGAAACACTTCATAAATAGCTCTCTCTCTCCATGTATATATTCTTCCTCCCACTGATGTGTAGGACAACTCTTGAATTGATTCTGTTTTCTTCTTTTTTAAAAGCGTACAAATTTAAATCAAAGTCTTTAAAACCGTTTTGATCCCAATAGGTAATTCTCTGAATACATTACACAGAAATATCTCAGTTAAACAACTACTGAATTAGTTTTGTTTTCTTTTTTTTAGAGCGGACAAATTTAAATCAAAATCTTTGAAGCCGTTTTGACCTCAATAGTTAATTTCTGAATACATTATACAGAATATCTCAGTTGAACAACTAATGAATTGGTTTTGCTTTTTTTAAGCGTACAAATTTAAATAAAATTCTTTAAGCTGAACTAAAACTGCCACATATAAACTTTTGACATTCTTCATTTACAGAAACATTGCAGCTATACAGATTTCTGCTACATAACGTTTCCTCTCTCATAAAACCAGGAAAAATTCAAATGGGAAGAGCAACAAAAATGCTACACTAGTCCAGTAAAATCATGTACAGTAATATCTCCTTTTTAAATTCTAATGACGATGTTTTAACGTTACCCTGTTTGTAATTGTAATAATATTTTGAGAATTCGTGCGACTTCTCTTTGTTTGGATTTGGCATATGCCGTTTGGTTCATAGATCCATGCGTTTTTATCCCTGATTGGTATTAACTGTTTTTCTTAAAAAGGTTGTCTTCTGCGTCTTAGCTTACTTCTATTGTTATTGTTCTTACTTCTATTTTATTGGAGTTTTTTGTTAAGTGAAATAATCTATTTCTCTTCGCATCACAGATCTCGTAGATCATTCCGCCTCCACACCATTTACTGTAAAAATCACAATTTAGATACACTTTCGTGGAAATTAACATAATTGGGTTAGGTTTTAATTTTATACCAGTTAGAGAATAATATGGGTTTTTTCCTGATTTTGTCAATATAATTAGAAATAAGTCAGACTCATATTAATACAAGAACAATGCGGCCAGCAGTGGTGGTATACAATCAGTGGCAATTTGAATGTCGATTGTCTCTTGGAAAACACGTCAACCGAATCCAAATAAGATATTGTCAGTCAGAAAGTTTAACATCCTATAGTACAATTTTAACCTCTGAGTACTTTCTGTTAGAATCAGTTTGCTCCTTGACAAGGTAAGAATATTTGTATCTTTTTTTTACCGAATTTCTTTACGAAACATTGTTTAGTTAAAGTTTTGAGTAGAATGTTTAGTTCATAAGGAATTGTAGTGTAAATGGTAGACTTCGTCATGTTAATCGAGATAACAAGTAAAAGGAAGCGTAGTATACCGAAATTCCAGAAAAGAGGGCATAAATTGACAAATGATTTTCTAGGATATCCTTCTTTGATAATGTAGCAGATGTATATATGGGTTTCCTACTGTACTGTCTATGTCTAATTTCTTAATGAAACATTCAATGCAAATAAACAGCTTTATCCGCTACCAATATAACATTTTTGTCTTGGAAATGAGACAAAATTTGTATAACTCCACAACCTGTTCATAGAATTTAGTAGTTTTTTTTCTTTCTTTTTCTTTTTTTTTTTTGGTTCAAAATATTCTTATCAGGCTACACCAAACTATACTTTATATATTTTTTTTATTTTTGTTTCAATCTATACATGAAATTATTAAAACGAAATAAAAGAAAAGTTCTTCAGGGTTTAGTAAATGCATTATTTCAAATTTTTGTCATGTTCATATTGAAATTTTTTTGATTTATTAATATTCTGCTTTCAATCAAAATTATTTTGATAATATATTATCGGAGCTGGAAAATAATTCTAAAATATAAAGAATTCTCTCACAAAATGTAGAAATGACATTAAGTAACCAAAAACGTGCTCTTTAAGATCTAAATAAATATTCTAATTATCGTATTCATGAAAAATATTCTCGCGTGACAGTTTATAAGATGTCTTAATACCAAAACTTTTACCTTTGCCGTATACTGCCGATTTTGGTTCTGTACGGACTGTATACATCATAAACTGGTCTCCAGTGAAAAGAAGGTGCCTCCACTCCGGCAATTAATTTATTATCAGTTTGTAGTAAAGTTACATTCCGAGAAACAGTATCTATTTTGGTAAATATTACTTTGCGTCATTTCTGAACTGTTTCCATTTCATAAACACAATGATACAAACAATAATATACAGATCAGTTTCAATTATGATCTTGTTTGTTTCATGAATTTGTCCTTGAAATTTCTCGTCGCTATTTCCATGTACTTACATATAGTTTCGTACGATAAATAATTTTGACATTCATGTTAAAACAAAACAAAAAAAAAATACAGAGAAAAAAAACTTAATTTCTTGAAATGTGTTTCCGTTATTATGATGTTATGACTGTTAAAGTTTGGAATAAGTACAATTTCTATTGTTTTTGTTAAATAATCTCTGGTTTCATGGAATCAAATCCTATGACATTTTTACGCCGTATTACAAAAAATGAAGCACAAGTCCAGCATGAATTTATAAGATATAAACCATGGAGTTGTGGGAGTTTTTAGTTTTGTGTTCTGTGGCCAGAATTCCCAGTAATGATTCCGTTCATTCAGGAACTAATTTTGAATTTATTCATAGATTCATTTAAATTTTTACGCAGTGTTGAAAGTAGAGAACAATATCTTTATTATCTTGTTTTGTCGAACAGTTGCGTTTGGACGGATCATCTGTTTTTCAAGTTCAGTCTTAAATAAAAGCTATACAAGTAAAGGCATGAAGAATCTTTCTGTCATTCTTTGGAAGATAATCAAAGTGTGCAAAAAATATCTGATGCATATATAATTACCTGTTTGTTCCTTGGCTTTAAAGATGAGTTCTTCTTTGTCATTCTGAATATTGTATAATCTTGTACTTACATTTCCTGAAAGGAGTTGCATGATGAATACGAACGAATGTGCAAGTTTTCGTGAATTTTAGACTTTAAAATATTAGTTTAAGATATATAGTGCTATAACCTTGAATCAGAATGTCTAATTTGTAGGATTTTCCCCAGTTTGATTGAAAAGATTTTTACAGAAGATACTCCATATAAATATATACCGTCCTTTTTTGTTTTGTTTTTTGTTTTGTATTTTTTTCGTGGTGGGGTGAAAATTATTCTTTTTCCTACCACAGAGACTGAATCTGATATAAGGATAATTAGTTTCTGTCAAGAAAAAGAGAAACACGTCATCCATTATTAAACTTAACTAAACATAATAAACCGTCTTACATACTATCTCAAAACTAGTGGCTTGGTAACACGTATTAGCGCCCTGGCTAAAGGGAATATAAACACACCATTATTAACTTTAGCCATAGAACATTTAAGTCAGAGTTTTCATATTAAGGATATCAAATGTTTTGTAACGTATTGAGTCGTGATACAATAAAATTAAATTCCCAAAACGAAAAATGTATGTAGATGTATTAGATTTATACAATCACCTACACTCCATGTAATGTTCTTTAATATTCTGTAGGTATACAGCAAGAAGATCAATAGACCCTTTTACTGTAACTGTGGTCCTGTATTTTTGGGTGAAAAAAATAATATACTTCCCCGTAAAATGACGTCAAGGAATAATGGCTTGCTATTATGAAGCCAGGAATTTTCCGGGAAAACGTTTTGTTTTCCCACCCCCTAGACCAGGATCCTTGTTACAGTAAAAGGGTCTATAATAATAATAATAATAATAACATTAATAATAATGATAATCCGTTTAAGTTCATAGAAATAAGCAGTTTTGTTAACTTACATTATTTAATATGCGACAGTTTTGAAAAATAATAAAATAAAATAAAATAAAATAAAAAACAAAAACAAAAACAAAAAAACAAAAAATTGCTTAGTATAAATACTATTAACGTACCTTCTGTATTTTCATTTTCATGCTTGATGATGAAAATTCTATCAGCTTCATCAAGGCATTTTAATGGTTGTGGTAAGAAAATTAGATTCCCTTTTAAGCCCTTGAACAACTCAGTCTTCTCCAGAGGTCTCACTTTCGTCATTCCATCAGTTTTTCGATCGTTTAGTACATGAAACACTTACACACTTAAGTAAAAATCATTAAATATTTACTAATCTACAGGTACGTTTATGGAGCAATAAATTTTATTACGGTCTATGCAGGAAGGATGTACTTAAAAAGGTTAAGTTCAATATCATAAATAGAAAAAACCGATTTACAGTAAGTGATGTATAACAGTTGCCATCTGTAATTGGTTATTTTTTTGTAATAAAAAAAACCGCACGAAGTCACCAGATCGGAGATTACCAAACTTTGGCACATTGTTTCGACATTAAAAATATCGTAGAACGAGCATAAAATTAGGTGAGAAGACTAGAGGACATATAAAAAGTGAATGCGGTCGTTTATTGTCACATTCCCTACTTTCATTGCAAACACGTTATGGCAGGGTAGCACTTAGATTCTGTAGAACAATATTTATTATTATTTATATGTATTGTAAGCAATATCCTTCATTTCCTTTGAAATTGTCTACTATTTCAAACTAAGTAGTTTTCTAACCAGTTCCCAGTGGAAAAGGTGTGGCGGAGGGGAAAATTTCATAACTATGTAAGGGATGTACATGCCCAGATGAGTTAACCTTATGGATCTGCTTTTATAAACACAAGTATGCCTTCCGGACTAAATTATAATCTGGGTAATAAAATATGAATTTTCAGTGAAAGTTTCAGTTGAAAATTGGCACTAAAATGGAGTTCATCATAATATTGTGTATGAAGTGTCTAAAGGTGATACGCATATAAACCTAATAAATTCAAAACAAAAATGAGATGCTACGATCGTATAGATAATAATATCGTGTATTTTATTTGGAATCTGTTTTTCTTCCAGATCAATAAAGTCTGCCAATGGAAGGTAAATTATCTGTTCATATGATTTGAATTTTATACACACCTTCAGTATATTTATCGTATCGCTACATATCTTTTCACGATTTGATGACGTCTTTTATTTTTCTTGCCTTACACAGTTTCATCGTTCATATACCCAAAACAAACGCAAGAAACACTCTGGTAAAAATCATTCTCATTAGCCTGCTCTTCTCCTTCATTCTCATTTACATGTCCGCTTTATAATGGCTTACTGTTAGTAGGAACGACTCATGAAGTAAAAATATGACAACAAATTATTTTTTTTAATATTAATACCTCCGTTGTGATACATTTAGGGTAAATCCCTATTAGATATCTACAGTGTACTATAAAAATATACTGATATTCAAATGCCATTGGATAAAACAAATTTTCATTTACAGGTATGTATGGAAAGTGTAGACCTTTTTACAAAGTTTTACTATATACATAACCGACATCTACTTAGATGGCTATATCGGGACAATTTCAATTAGAAAAGGGATAAATTTAAAGATCTATTTACCATTGAAAGATATGGGAGAGTCAGTCAAAAATTTGTTCAGGTGCAACTCTGGGAAAATGTGTGGGTTTTTATTTTCTCAAAATTCAGCGACACATGTTCCTTTTTTAAATGCTTTAGTTACTCAGTATATCAAAAGTTTAATTCGTCTAATAAATCGTATAAAGGATTCCACTATCAGGGAAGATATTATTGCTTTCTCCATTGATTGTCAGATTACAGCTAAATATTATTCAGACCCCTAAAATTCGAAACACTTTCTTAGGAAGAAATCCCCGTTTCACCCGTGTTTAGCTTTTATGTACTATACAGCATACTTAAAAAGGTCCCTCAATACACAAAGAATTACAGCTTAAACTGTCAAAAAGTTACCCCCAAAATTCCGTTTTCTTATGGAAAATTAATAATTTTAATGTTTATACGATACATGTTGCGTCTAACATGACATGCTATGTACAGTGTAAGAATTGTTCGAATCAATAACTTCAACGAAGAGAAACTTGAATAGGTAAAACGAGTTATGCTGCTGTTTTTTTTTTGCGTGTAGTGGCAGCATAAATCGACTTAGTACTGTATTCATCACTATTGCTGTTTGATAACGTTTTGTGTTTCGTAAGCATCTCCTCTATGTTAGCATCACCCGTCATGCAATTTTGTGTTACGTCCAGTGATACACAGATCCGGGAATAGTCCAATTCTGAAATGTAGAGCTCAGTTCTTCTGTCTAGGATAAAAAGATTTCATCACTTAGATAGAACACAGACACATTGAAGCGTTCCAACAGAAATATGTCACCAAAGAAAAAAAAGAAGAAAAATAAAAATGTGAAATTTTATCTGACAAGACTTTAATTTAGTTATCTGAAATCACTACTTGAGCAACTTGCTTGTGAACAGTCCACCCTTGTTCAAAACGTTAATGTAGGATGGAGAGGTTCTAGTGTATCGTATGAATTGGGACGCAAATACACAATACGCAGCGGCAGCCAGTATATTTCAACTCGAAAAAAGGGAAATTTATTACAGGAATATTAACGTCGTCTCTTTTATCACAGATCTTGGATGGTAGGAGTCCAATTTTCGTCAATGTGTGGGCAGAGAGCTGGGTAAGAAGCAGACCGTGTTGTTTCTGTCCTTAATTTCAAATTCACTTAGATAGATTCCATGTAAGTAATCGCAAAATTAATCATTGTTCAGCGGGGAAACATCGTCTTTTAATCTGAATGTGAACTTAAAGAACTTGGCGCAACACTTTTGTTTTTCTTATCTCTCAACAGTTCTTCGATAAATTCTGCTTCATACGAATATGGAAACAGGTAGAAAATCTGTTAGATTTTTTTGGGATCTACATCTGATTTATACAGAAACAAGAGTGATTATGTCATTAAAAATATTCATATCCATCCAGAGTATTTTTGTCTAAAATTTTCAGGTTTCAGATCTGCCGAATTAACACTGATCAATATCATTCAGTATATACTACGCAAACTTAAGGATTGTTAAAAAAAAGCGCATTTTTAAGATAGTGGAAGCTGACATCTACTTTCTAAAATACATGTATACTTAGTGCCCCAAAGTGACAAATGAAAGCATAGTAGCGAACATGATATGCATGTAATAAATATTTTGGCATTGGATCGATTTAAAAAGACAAGGATAATTGCTTCAGAGTTTCCATTTATTAAACAAAACTGGTTTATTCAAAAACACTTTGTGAATTTTCTCTCTCTGAAACCATAAAATGATTTCGCACAAGATTATACATCAATCCTGTTTGTGTATTTTCTGTTTAAAAGGACAACTTATTCCATGTGTTTAGATTTTATAAAAAGAAACCATTCGCACTGTTGCCGTCATACTGAATGATAAACTTGGGAAAACGGTGACTATATCGTGGACCATACATTGAATAAGTTGGTGCAAAGTTTCAGCTTTATTGGATAAATAGTTTCACAAACAAATATTTTTGATATATATGGCAACCAAAAAATCGTAGTGCCAAAGGACAGGTGATCTTGAAAATTTCAGCTTAACAGAAAACAATGCTACATGTTACTTCTACAGAATATTGAATTGTCACAAAGTGAGACAAAAAAAACAGACTATTTCACAATACACAAAAGTTTGTTTCACTTCAAAATATGTTTAAAACAAACATGTGACAAAATGTTTAAGATGTAACTTAGCTACAAAGTGTTTCGCTGTATGCAACCTATCGTATTGACATATAATGAGGAAAGTTCTGAATATAAATGATAACTGCAACCATTTGTTTCAATCGGGCTAGTTTATTCAATCAAGTAAATGTCTGAAATATCAACCAATCAAAAACCACATTGCCATATATCATCATATTGAGGAGTGTGCAACAAGTATGAACTGATGAATTATAGTGAGGATAATTATTAATTTCGAGTAGGACTGTAAACCAATGCTGCACACAGTCCAAATCTTTGCGTATATTTAACTTTGACCTGCCCATATGAATGGCGAAAAGAAACCGTCAAGAAGTGGTCCAGCTCCCTGTTCAATGTCAACTTCGTGTCAGGTTAGAATATTCAATTGATTGTTGATTAACGTCTGGCGAGCAATATTACAGGATGAGTGTCAGTGTTAATAATCTATGATACCAAATGTAGTGCACAATATGCGCATTTCGACAAACAGTTTCTCATCAGTTGTGCTCGAGGCCTAAAAATACTGAAAACCAAAACAACATTCAAAAGGTTGTAGAGAGGAAATAAATGCCAAAACGACAAGAACATTAAAGCCAAAAACCAGGTAAGGACAGAGCTATGCACGAGGGAGATATTCCTTAGTTGCCCAAAATTTTGTACATTTTAAATATATAGTAAATAGTTAAATCGGACGGCTTGTAGTTTTGTCGTATATATAACCCTTATCATTGTATCAAAAAAAAATGTTTTATATAAGTACAGTTAATGAATATTTAGAACATTAGAAGTAGGACCCAATAAAAAAACTGTTCAGTTATAATCTTGAAATGTGGAACATGGTTGCAGGGTTATATCTATGATGGTGCTATTATAGTACTTTAATTGACCAAATAGAAATTGGAAGGAAAGTATAAATATAATATCTACTTGTCTAGAGAAAAATTACGAAATTTTTATCTGTATAACTAATAAAGTTATCATTCTTGTGGAAATGATTGAACACATGTTACTTACCTTCGCAGTTTTTAAATGTAGTACTCTGACAGATAATTATCGTTTCAATTCATTTCTACACAACCAATATTATCAAGATGTTGAATCGCCTTTACTAATATGGGGCCTGGGTGGCCCAGTGGTTAAGGTCGCTGACTCATAACCACAAGCCTAACACCGCTGTCGCGGGTTCGAGC
>JAOXYJ010225635.1:0-10221 GCA_028566555.1 Lithophaga nigra
TTTCTTAGATAATAAAGTATAGAAAATTAAATATTGTTGGTTGCATCTTTGTTATACATTTCAAAATATAACAAAGTATTTAAGATTGAATGGAAATTACCACTACCTGTTTAAAGAGCTGCATTTTTACGACATTGATTCTCCTTAAATAATGACTCCTTTATTAAAGCATATTGAAGATCAAGATATGTTCCACGAGTGGGGGAAATTTTGGATCTTTTTTCCCAAGTGGAGTGCAGTAGCATGAGGGTGGATGCCCATGTGGAAGATACCAAGATAAGATCTTCAGTTGATCTAGGGGCCACAGAAGCCAATTGGTACAGGTAGTTATTAGTATCTACTACAAATCATCAGCATCTTGTTGAGTCCTGTGGCTTCCTCCCCAGAAAAAAATTGGACGCCACAATAGAGCTGAAAATTGCTGATTAGTGGCATGAGAAACCAATTCAATCAAATTGAAGAACCTATTCTTTTGGTAAATCTCATCCATCCAATACATCAAAACAGGGGAAAGTGTTATTTTTGCCAGATATTTCCATTCACTATTATGCCTATATGAGAGAGTGTTACAAGACACTTTCTCAAATGGGCTCTCTTCCATATGGAACACCGTTTTTGGAAAAAAAATCTTCGTTTTGAAGTTAAATGTGTAAATGTTTATTTTTCTGTTGTAAGGTTTGTTCTTATGTAAATAAGTTTTAAGTTTAAATTCACAGGAATAATTCGATAGATTGTTTTATTATCCATCAGTGAAAACTTTGAGCACACAGCTTTTTGCATGTAAAGTTCTTAGAGTGTATTGAATTTTAGCTGACTTGGTCTGAAGGACAGTGTGAACTACTGCCATCACTTGTACTGCAAAAACTAGTACAATGTAAACATTTTAATCTGTGGTCATAGCTACATGTATATTTGACAAATAGAAATTTATTTCAGTAAAGTATTACCGGAACTTCTTGATTCTTGAAATGCTTTGCTTGATGTACATATATTACTTCTAGAACCATCTGTAAAATATGAAAAAAAGGCTGTAACTTTTTAGAAACTGCAGTTTGCATAAAGCACATTTAAAAAATCTACAGTAAGTCCAATATGACTAATTTCTGCAATTTCTGTAAAGTTAGCATTGTTCTCTGCCATCACATAGGAAACTCTACCATCATTATCAAATATTTTTATCTTTTTGATAGGGAGGGACAACTTATTGCTTCTGTAATTTTTAATAACACTTTTCCACTGTTCTTGCAGATACAGGTTTTCAGCCTTCATAGATGTTGACCGGAAGTCATGAATAGGTGGGCCTTCAGGTTGCTCACTTGGATCATCAGGTCCATCATTAAATACAACTTCATCATCCACCCTGCTCCACCAGACATTTTCTCCAAGAATCATGAAGTCTGATATTCGTTCAAGGTGTGCTTGAAATAGTATTGGTCGTTTAGAGATGAATTCCAAGAATCATGAAGTCTGATATTCGTTCAAGGTGTGCTTGAAATAGTATTGGTCGTTTAGAGATGAATTCATTTGTGAAAGATGTTCTTGATATTGATGGTAACAGACTAGCCTGCTTACTTATGGTGGAATCCTGAGTGGACAAAGAATCAACTTTGCATGGTAGTTGGGGTTGGCTAAGAAACCGAAGAACAGCACGGTCAATTACATATTCTGGATGTTTGTTGGAAGTGTTTTCCGAAATTCTCCTCAGATCCCCAGAACAACGTTCTTCCTATTCTGTTACAATAGAGCGTAGACAGAAGAGTCGTAGAATCTGTGGAGCTTGTGTTGTTAAGCTGTGAAAATGGCTCCAAAAAAAATTTCGTGGATGTCATTTTAATTGGACATCTATTCTGCACATGATGGAAAAAACAAAACATTGATTGAATAGTCTAAGGACAAGTTTTTGTGATCTTTTTTCTGCAGGACTGTAGCATATGTGGGATATTTCAGCGAAGGATGATATAAGCTTCATCATATTGTATTCTATTTTTTTGCATTTATACAGGTTGTTGGAGAATTTGGCACGCTTTATGAGAAAGAGTCTAGCGTCTGAACCTTTCAGTTGGTTTTTATCACCTATTGTCTCAGCTGCAAATGTTTCATACTCTCTTTGAACAGACTTATCAGTTGTATGGAATTTCCTAATAATATTTTGTATGACGTTGGTAAGGTCATGAAGGGGCTCACCAGGATTTCGTAAAATCCTATATTTATTTTTTCGGCTGTTTCTAAAGGCTGTGGCAGTAATAAAGCTGGTGGTCTACTCACTCCATGCAATAATGATGATAGTTCATCTTGTAATTCTGATCTTGTTGTATCTGGGTTGTTGTATATACCTCTAGTTTGTAATTCCGAAATGATTTCTGCCTTTTTTAAGTTCTCGAAGGGATGTAGGTTTCCGGTTTTCAACTTTTGTGAACTACTTGAAGCGGTTGCTAGCTTGGTTCTCTCGTTGAGAGACATTTCTGCCATTTGGGAGCATCTCACAAAATTGCAGTGGTCTGTAGTGTGTACACCACAAAATGCAGCTATAGTTACCGCTCCGCTGCTGACCAGCTTCAAACTGCCGCGCTGGTCCGTCCCCACTGAATACTCTCATGACGTCATAAATTTGTACATGTTGATTGTCTAAACTAATAGGTTTTGTAAACTGAAGTAAATCTTCGATCCTGGTTTCTGTGTAATGGACTGAAAAATGTGTTTTAAGTGCAGTTCGATGTTAGAATCTGCCCTTACGTCCAGATTGCAGCACACAGTAATATCAAAACGGTGACATTTCTAGATAATTTGAACCATACAAAAGAGCAAAATTGAAATTTAATCTGAATATCTACAAAACTTCTGTGAAGATTTTGTTTCATGCACATTTAAAATTATTTAGTCTGCTTTCTCTAGTTTTTGTTAACTCTGCTGACACAAAGGATCATGTGAGCTATTGACATCACTTGGCATTTTTCGTATGTTCTTTGGTTATCACCTTTCAATATTCCTCCCTGAAACTACTGGACAGATCAGAAACAAATTTCAAAGATCTTACCAGAAACCACATGGTCAGTGGAACCGTTACTTAATTAATGTTCCTTGGAAATTTAATGCTTTGCCGTAACAGATTGAACCATAAATTATAAGTCTTTACTAAGCCGTTCAAATCAGTTGAGGGATTCACGTACCTGAGAGCTTCTAGTTATATTGAAATATTCCTGGTGAAAATTATTTGGAAACAGCAATTCAATATTAAAAATTTCTCTGCTGATTTGAAATAATATTAACATTTGTGAAGTTTAAACTACAACAATTTCCAAAGGTCATGGATACAAGTCTTCTTTTTTTTTGCCCTTTTAAATTCTAAAATTATAAACTGTGCCAGATGAATTAGTTGCGCCAGTTACGAATACACAAGTCTCCGCTCTCTCAGAATACGAGGTAAACAAATTTTGTTTTCATCCTTGAAGTAGTTGCTTGGATTTTGGGTTTCAAAGTTGGCCATTTTAAACAAAAAAGTGCAGAAAAGGCAGAAAACCATACTTTTTGCATTGTTTTAATCGCAACTTAATATTGGCAAAAGTGAATATCATAAAAATATTTCACCAGAAGATGTATACTGATAAGTGGTACTCGCTTTTGCTCATATATAATTTTATGAAAAAAATTAAAATACCCCAAATTTGACAATTTTGAGGAAAAAGGGCACTTATATCTTGTTATTTACATGCTTTACATGTACATGTAAAAATATTTTAGTCCCTTTCTCTTAAATTACATGAACTTTGAAAAGTTACCGAAAGTATGAAATCGTCATGAACTGTGAACACACATTTTAAAGTAATTTAAAAAAATCATTTTTGAAATTAAGTCTGATTTCTGTGTGCCAATTTCTTTGATTTTTACATGGAATAGCATGTAATGTAGAACAAGATAATTTTTGTTGGTGGAGGAAGCCAGATTTGTTAACCTTGTGCAAATAACTTGTTAGTGCTCTTTTATTTTTACGGTCTCCCAAATCACATGGAGCTTCTAAACAGTCATCTATATACTCAGGTAAATGTGTTGAATGGTGTTTAACATCCCCTTCAGCAGTTTTTCAGCAATTTTATTGGGACAAGTTTTTTTTAAAAGAAATGTGTGGAGGAAGCCAGCAGGAACCATTAGTCTTGGGTTAACTAAGTGCATCTTCATTTTTTCTGTTGCCCAAATCTGTTGGAACTATCTGCTCGGAGGTATTAGGCTTAGTGATCTTAACAGGCAAATGTATTTGTATTGTTTATTTGAACAGGGCACTTTTAGCAATTTTTGAGGCATATGTTCCAGAGAGATCTACTGGCTTTTTACAGGTAACTAGTAAACTAATCACTTGCATCCACCTTCATTTTTGTTGTCACCCACAGTTTGTTTGAACTTGCATCTCGGAAATGATTGGACTAGATTGATTTTGCATAGATAGACAAGTTTCTGTGAGTGGTGCTTAATGCTATGATTAGCAATTTGTCAGTTATATCATGCATGTTTTTATTGGTGGAGGAAGCCAGAATATCCAGAGAGAACTGTTAAGTTCATCAAGTAACTGGTAAACTAATGATTTTAAGTTCCGGGAGGACTTGGACTTAAAAAATTTTAACAGTTAACAATTTTACGGACCTTTTTTTCTGTTATGGCTAAAGATATTGAGCTGAATTTGGTATGTAGTTGTACCAAAACACATAAAACGCATGTATCCTTGCTTACAGCCAGTTACACCTATTTGTGAAGGGAGGGCCATTTATGTTTGAAACAAATGAGGCAAATGGCTTTTGACTTGGCAGAAATATTCTTTTTAAGGTTCTGACTAAATATTTGTCCTGACTAAATATTTATTACTTAACAGGTTGATTGAAATCCTGGATGTCTGTCATGGACCAAAACAGACACTTATTGGCTGAAATTTGAAAGATATTCCAGTCAGAAACTACAGGGTTGATGGAAAACAAAATTTGCCCTGGCTGATCCTTGGGTTGTTCCAGAGTTACGCCCTAGAAATATGAAAAATGCAAAAATTTGATCATAATATTGGTATTTAAGTACATCACAGTGTACTGCATCACATATTTTATGTGTGAACCTTCTAGTGTCTTATAAGTTAAGTCCCTTTCTGCGCAGAGGTAGGTCACAAACATTTTTTTTTCAGACACAGAGTTATTTGTTAAAAATTGTGGGAGTATATGTTGTCATTCTGACAGTTGCTGTTTTCAGAGTGATCTCTTGGTAGATATTAAGCCACTAATTGCCTGGTGAGCTATACGGGCTCATGGGAGCCTCTAGATATACAACCACAAATTTGTCTGATATACAACCACAAAATATTTTCTGAAAATGTGAAATTGTACTGTTCTTTTCCATTAATTAATAGGTTATTTTAGAGTCTTTTTCCCCTAACGACTGATACACTCCGTTTGATCCATTTACTCATCACTTAAACAAACCTTTTTTTCAGTTACTGAGATGCAAGACTCAGTTGGTGAAACATTCTTCAATATATATTATTCCACGTGTGTAAATTCAACATTCATACTTGTTTATATACAAAGGAAATTTGCATGTATTAGAATCAGTGGTTGATTTTTGTAATAGCTGTGTATAGTATCAGGATTTTTGCATATAGATATTGTCAAATATCAGCTGGGAATCCCAATATAAAGCCGTTCTGAGCAAGAGAGCATAGTAAACAAGCCAGAAAGCTTTGACGTTAGGCGCGATGTTGGTGATACTTATTTTTTAAACAGGGGTTGCATAATAATTGTTCCTTAAAATTTCAATTTTAAATAAAATCTTTATAAAAACTGATTATTTTAATATAGCATAATGATGTCAAAGCTTCTAACATGAAGAAACAATAATTATTTCGTATTTATTCGCTTATCGTCCCCGTAAACCTGTAATTGACGCTAAATATACGATGTAACGCGTAACAAAATACACTCTGTTCCATTTGAATTCTACCTGTTATTGTATCTTATACTTCATGGAAGTCAATGAAATTTGGAATATGACCAGAAATAATGACGTAATTTGTGACGTCACAAAGGCTTTATTGTTGAATAAAAATTCTGGACGATTGATCTCTCTGAGCGGAAAGTTGAAATTTGTAACGCTGCCACCAAAACGGAAGGATAACCAAATGAAGGAAAGAAATATCTTGGGAGGAAAGAAGAGTGGCATTTTTTAACCGGTTTTCGAAATACGTTTTTCCCCTTCTTTAAAATTATATAAAAACTTTGGGGAAAAGGCTGAATATTTTCGGCAAAAAATGCAAGTTTCCGAATCAGAAGAAATGTCCCCTTGCCATTTTTTCCCCGATTTTTTTTCGCATAGTCAATTTCTTACTCATAATTTTACAATTGGACATAAGCGTAATATGCAAAGAAAGTCGTTTTAGAAATACGTTTTTACCGTAGATTTTTATATACAGAGGATATTGTCCAACAAAAACATTAAACCCTTTAACAAATCACAGTCAGAAAAAATGTCCCCTTTTGCATTTTGACGTTTAAGTTATTGCAGTCTTTTTTATGAAGAGCTATAATTATAACCGCGCTTCAGATTAAATCATGTTAAACAGTGTTGTGTAATCTATCCACACTAAGTTTTGCAGTAGTAAATATTGGAATTATAATGAATCTAATTTCTGTCTTAATACTTTGCAAACACCTAACTGACGACACTAAAATAGACGTCTATTTTACCGCAAAATGACGTTACGGTAAGTATTACCAACGTCTGTACGTTAAAGAACCCTTTGGCAACAACTCTTAGGAGGGGTCCGTAGGAGACCTGTTGTAAGGCTAAATTTCTGACCCTTCCCAACACTCCCTCATTTTCCAGTGGGAGTCAAAATTGCCCGTCCTTCTCCCGGTCGACCCACTTTTCAGATCCTACAAATTGATATATTGTTAACTTGTTCTCGTCCTGAATATGCATGAAAAATTTGCCGCTGGACATTAAACAAACAACAGTCAATCAATCAATCACTTTTCTGCGATTCAGTATCACAATATAATATATATACAATATAATAAAAGCTGAAATTATAGATAATTATGAACTAATCTAATTTCTACCAGAACTTTCGATGTGAAAAGTATCAAATTTTAAAGAATAGTTTGCAGAGATTATTCTCAAATGAATACTATTTTTGATAAATTCTGCAGAAAAGATTCATTTCAACTTTGATTAGAATCTTAATTTTGATAAATCAGAAATGATATTTTCGTAGAAATCTTTCTCCCTCCATAATTTTATGACTTTTATTCAAAATTTTAAACATAGTGTATAATTTAGCTCAAAAGAGCAACAAAAATTTCCTTACGAATACAAGCGTTGTTAAAAGGTACATTTAGGTCCGAAATTTTGAAATACACTGTCAAACATAAATTGTGACCTTAAATTTTATCAGAAGGAAATGTATCCAATGAAAATAGCTTAAGAAGTTTACAAATGACTGGTGGATGGGGTAAGATTTAATCCTTTGCACTCTTCAAACCATTTGAATTATGGGTAGGAAAAGATTTGTAATACGGGTTATTTTTTAATTTTGTTGTTGCTTTGTTCTTTTCAGACGAATTTCAATGTGCAAATACATGCAATGAGCTTCTTGTTGAATTGTAATTTTCAGATATGACATTTGTATTTAAACTGTCTTCTTTCCTTTTTCTCATGTCTCCTCAGGTTCTACGTATATGCAAATTCTTATAGTGATAGAAAAAAGAGACTTTTTCACAATCATCACATTTATATGGTCATTCTCCTCTGTGTGTGAGTTTATATTGTTTTGTACATGATACAGCTTTGCCAACGTGTCTGCAAAGGGGTTTTCTTCTGAGAAAAATACAAGGCAACAACAAATATGTACCGTAAAGTGGAATATACCCTCCCGAGTACACACATTTTAAAAGCTTCTTCTATCATGTCTACATGTAATGACAAAGTATCAAAAGATCAAGCTGCATAGTGCTTACAAGCTTTTTCTATTACGCCATCCTATGACTTTGACCTGTGACCTTGAAATTAAATAGGGTTCATTCTCATACCGTGAGAAATCTGTATCAAGTTTGGTGGAGATAAGATGGAACAGCCAAGCTCTGTCGTGCCTACATGTAACCTTATATAATAAGTCACGTTTACTTATCGTGCTACACTCGGCTTTGACCTTTATTTATTATGCAACCATGTGACCTTGATCTTCGACCGCTGACCTTGAAATTGGAAAGGGAGTCATACTAACATGATAACCAATCATTGAATCATGTGTGGTGAAGACTGTGTGTAAAGCGTAAGCTCGACATTGTGCCTACAAGTGTCTTACGAACGAATGGACGATTGCGTTACGCGTTACTAAATCCATCATCTGAGAGACAAATAAGTGCAGATTTGAAACGAATTTTTTATACATTATGCTTTAAACAAACAAAAGTGTTTTCTATATCCGTTTTCGTGTAAGGATGTTTACTGTATCGTTTTGCTAAGTAGACTATAGTAACAATATTAGCGCATTTCTGGTAATTCTGAGAAAAACAGTCGTTATTGCTAATGAATTAATACATAGTTACATCATTTTGCATGAGAAAATATGTAGATATGACGGTATAATACGATCAGGTACACGTTGATGTTTTCAGTATCTGACTTTAATATCGAATGCTGTTTGAAGTGTTTAACGTACCAACGCACATTTATTCCAAGAATATGACACAAAGTAAAACGTTGCAGCCCTATCTTCTGTCAGCTATACAATAATTAATAAAAATGCAGATAAACCTACTTATTAAGCTCCAACATACCTCGAAGTGAGCGTTGTTTTCCAATTTTGGTGTTTACTATATCCTACCGTGACTACGTGATTGACCCCTTGACTTTCTTTCAACCGCTTTGCATTATGAAACAGCTCAACTGCTGCTAGTGACATCCAAAGGCCTTCAGCAATATCATAATTTTTGTGTTCTGTTGAGCGGTCATGATTAAAATGCACATACTGATCCGCATCTACTGTACCCCTCCTCATTGTCATCAAGTTCCATTTGTTTAGTCCAAGGTGCAATTTCGTCAAACTCTGTACAGTCGTTTTCCACTTGTTTACGTGCTTTATCTAGTTCTTCAGCATTATTTTCATACTGTCTCACTTTGCTTTCAATGGTTCTTTGAACAGTTTTGTACATTTTTTTCGTGTGTTTCATGATTTCCCTTCAAAACTAAGTGTTTATTTCCCCAAGGATGGAACAACATCAATCTTTCCCTGTAGAATTTTTCGGAATCTGTTTTCCTGTTGAACCTGACACATCTGATACCTCTGAAAGACTTTCTTTGAATTATATTGATGTCATTTTTATAGTTATTTTGATATTTGGCTGTAAACCTATCTCCAGCTTCTGTATCTGTTCCATTACCATCAGATTCTCTGCCTTCACACTCATCATCCGAACCATCTGATTTGTCATCCAGTGTTTTAGATGCTTTCTTTGGAGATTTTATTTCCAGATGTGAAACATAGTCTGCAAGACACCAATTTTTAAAGCTTTTGGTCGTTTTGAGTACCGTTTAATATCATTGTCTGCTTGGATATCTATAGTAAGTGACATTTTCTTTAATGAAGATGTTTGCTTCAGTAGATATGTTCTTTTCTCTGATGGAGATGTGTTTATAAGTACAACTTGTCTAGTTGCTTTATTCAAAGAAACAGTAACAAGTAGACAGCTTCCTAAGCACAACTTTTAACCGAGTTTGTAAAGTAAATTTCAAATATGTCTTACTTGACGCTTTAAATCTAGATTACCTTACATTGCCTTGCTTCTTTTGCTGCTTGATCCAGCAAAGCACTCACACCTTTCTGTGATTTACTTATATATGACACAATATACATAGCGCATGCATATGGGTCTAGAACAAACTGCAGATCGTGGTTGACCTTCCATGCTTATAAAACTACTTTCATATAAGGGTTGATCCTTATTTCACAAGGTTTCTTCTTTAAGGTTTCTAACTTTGAAACCATTCAAATTACTTCGAACAATTTTTATGTATTCCTCCTCAGTTACTTCTAAAACATCATGCAGAAACTCATCAAATGTCTTGTTTTCAACATTTTCTAATTCATGAAGAGAGTTCATTTTCTTCTGAACTTCTTTGTTTAAACCTTTATATTTTTCTATTTCTGTATCACGTCGTTCCAAGATGATAGTTTTTTTAAGGAAGGCAACA
>JAOXYJ010225744.1:0-10220 GCA_028566555.1 Lithophaga nigra
AAGTCACCTTGAATACTTTTACTGACCAGAAATCACTTTCAGAAATATTACGCGTGTCAAACTGTTAACAGCTCTCGCTTTCAACTGAAGGTGTATAATTTCTTTTTTCATTCAGCATACATATTTTTGCTTGATTTCAATGTTTCATTCGGATTATTTCCGAGTTTTATACATGTCCTTGGATCTATAACTGTCGTGGAATTAATTTGTGATTTTGGATATGCGTTTACAACCAGTTTGTTTCATGATAATGGGATTATATATGTAGTTACTGGATTAATTCAAACTGGCACTACCGCATTGAAATGCTTGTGAAATTTGTAAAGATTTAAAAGGGTGTGCTCGTTTCGAAAAATTTGCTTTAATAGGTATTTCGATCTTCTGTCGGAGAAAAAAATTGTTTCACAAAAAGCTTTAAGCTACAGTATGTTTAAAGTCTACCCGGTTTCAGCTAATGTAAATTGAAATATTCACGATAAGTTTAAAACGTATCTTTTTTAAAATTTTGACATTATATTTGTAAAAATTGTGCAGAAACCTTAAGCTGAATTCACTTGATCGATCATTTATCAACACGCCATACATTTATTCTGTTATCTAAATGCAGATACGTATGAAATGTTTCGCCTCCGCAATGAAAAACCCATAACTAGACAGCAGAAATTACTAAGCTCAGCCATATACCAAATGAGTGTAGAAATACCATAATTTGTTACTTATTTTATACCGATATAATAGAATCTTTTAAGTAAATTTGCAGATTTATTTTGTCACTATATGGTAGGTGAATCCTAATACATCAAGATCCGTAAGAGCTATGTAGGTATAATTCTTTCTGGCATACCTTGTTTTCCCTTTGACTCCCCATATCTCAAATACTGTAGAATTATTCACTGGCAAAGTATTGGTTTTTCGAAAAATATTTTGCAGTAAGGAATTCAATAAATTGTGTAGAAATTAGACGCACAATTTTGAAAACTATAATTCATATCGTTAATTCTTGAGGAAAGACCCAACCTTTTACCCAGACAATGCGTTTGTTTCAAATAATGCTTGAAAATCACATTTTTTAAAAAAAATTTGGGGGGAAAAACGTGTTTTTTGAAATCTCAAAAATTGAAATATTTGTATTCGAGGTTTTAGAAACGAAGCTTTGGTTCCGAAGGTAACCTGGTTTAATTTTGGACATATGGAACTGCCTACTTTACACAATTAGCAGATCTTTATTCCGCAAGTATACTTTTTACTAAAATTAAACTCCAATAACAACTGTAGTCAGTGATTGAAAAAAATGATTTTATTCTATCAATAGGTATGTTAGGACCTTTAAAATAAAATGAAACATGGGTTAAACTCCCCAACTCCTTCAATTCGTCAAACATGTACACGTTTACCTTTTTTCCTTTGTAACTCAAGGTAACATAGTCAGCAAAAACCTTATCAACATAATACCACGTGTTGATTGGCAAGTCTTGAATCGAAATAATTTTTGTCATCTTTTTTATTTACGTTAAAAAAATGTTTCGTGGAACAAACTATAACGACAGATACGGATATTCTGCTATTCAGCTCAATACACCAGTTAAGATTCCTGCTGACGGACAACAACAGGAAAAAACTGACTACAAGTTTTCATTAGTTGATACATCATCAATTTATGACTTGCACAATGCATATCTTTTAGTTAAATTTGAAAACAGTGATCTTGATGGTAAAACAAATGCAGTTATTTCAGATGCAACTAATCTTTTGGAACAAATAACAGTAAGACAAAATAGCAAGATTGTGTACAATTGTAATAACCTATCTACCGCTAATCATGTGAAAAGCTTACTAACTCTTTCTGATTACTATATTAACTTCGTCGGTCAAAATAATTTTGTGTACCCAGATACTAATTTTCCCGCTATTAATGATAACGCGGGATTTAAAATAAGGGACGAACTAACTAATAACGGGAAAAAAGTTTTAGCCAAATTTTCATTAAATCGTTTCAGTTTCTTTGAATCATTAGAAACAAACTTGTTACCACCAATTCAAATGGAAATTTAGATACATATAAATGATGATTCGTATTTGATTTTTAGATCAGGAGACACTGAAGGTAGAGTTGTTATTACCCATTTAGAACTTTGGGTTCCTAGACTCAAGTTTAATTCAGATCGTTTAAGTAAAATACTTCTAGAATGCATGGTACTAAGAAAATGGAAGTATTTAAGGGAATCGGTACATGAATCCGTGGCTAGTAAGATGACTGAAAGTATGTACAGAATTACATCAGGGATTAAACATCCAAAACATGTGTATGTATTTTTACAACGAGATGGAAGAAAACGAGTCAAGAACAAATCCCTTATTACTCGATACATTTAAGCTTAATGCAGCTGATGCAACGTTCAAATTATTAACCGCAAGGTTAGAAGTTAGCACTGGTATGTATTACCCAGAAACTGAATACAGCTCAAATGCGTTGAATCGTATATTTGTTGACGTATGCAACTTTAAAACTAATTCAAAGAATGATCCTGATACTGGAAATATGATAAATCTAAATAACTTCGAAAAGTTTTATGGATTAATTCACTTTGATTTGTCATATATTCCTGAAGACAAAAACATGGAAAACACATGTTTAACATTACATTACAGACTGAATACTGCACCTAATGATGATTAGAAGGTATACGCTGTAATACCCAATGAGGTAGAAGTAGTTTTAGATACAGCTGGAGATTATTTAATAATCGTGTAAAAAATGTTAATGTTTAATCATATTGCAGAGTTATCAGCGGCGACAAGAAAACCAGATTTACATCCGTTTAATGTTGTTCTTAGCAAATATGCAACCAAAGCCGACATCGAAAAATTAAAGAAAGAAATACCGGAGCATCTCAGGAGGATTGACTTGCCCGCGAGGGACAACACAATGAGTACTGATCTCGACGTGGGCGGAATTAGGATTGTGGAATGTTAGAGAGATGGTGAAGGCCCAGATCACGTTGCAAGAATGGATCAAATATCAGAAAACCTTCTCGGGATTGTAGCACAGAAAGACCTGAATGTGAACAAAAAATATATTAGGGGACTTGAAACCGATTTATCCGATAACTCCTCCGAGTTAAACAAAAAGGCGTTGCAGGATAAAATAGATATACAGAAATGTTTAGTTGCACAAACGGAGAAAGAACTGAGAAATGATCTTACAGCAAAGTCGGAGTTAAGTAGCCTTGCTACAAAGTCGGAACTAACAAACTTGGCTACGAAGTCAGAACTGACTAGCCTTGCTACAAAGTCGGAACTAACAAACTTGGCTACAAAGTCAGAATTGACGGGCTTTGCTACGAAGGAACTGGTGTTGGATCAACTAAATAAACAAAAGAATAAAATAGCTTATATTTACACTAAACCAATCCACCTTGTACAACTCGAAAACAAATTAAAACCACAGATACAATCAGCAATCACCCGCGCCAGCGCAGCAGTAGCAACTGATGAGTTAGATACGAAATTGGAAGATTATGCTTTGAAAACTGAAATATAAGGCGGAAGCGACTATGTACGTCTTGAGGATGATGATGAGTAAAAAAAGAAATTGAGAAAAAGTTATGAAAAACAATTCAAAAAGAAATTTGAACCAAAACACGATGACTCCTTGATTTCAATGTTTGATCAAAGAGAGTGCTGGAGGGATGCAGCTATTATCGATAATTTAGATTTTATATATCCAAATAATATTGTTTATCACACCGATGGTAATATTGAAATAAAACCGACGTCTAACGAAGTATTTATCTTAAACCCAGAAGGGAAAAAAGAAACTAACTATATCCTGGGAATAAATTTAAATATGAAACATGTTAGAAAAAACCCTGTAGCGATAGAACTAAACTTCACTCCCACAGGTCAGTCCGGTAAAAAAGTAATCCTAAAACAATACTTTCATAATCAATCAAACTTCGCGATGGTACGTATTTACGAGCGCATCCGACTTCTTCCATGGAAGTGAGAGTAGGTTCAGGTTTTACAATTTCAAAAGGTAAAGGAGAATTCAATTTCGGAAAAGTGTTTCCTGAACATGAAACCATGACCTTATTTGGAAAAGGTATAAAAATAAAACTTGAGGGAAGGAACTATGCTGGCGGTACATTCATAGAACTGTTTACGTAGGATGATTTCGGAAACCAAAATACCCCGGATGTTTTGTTTTGGAATAAACGACGTTCAGATCCTCTTAAAATAGAAAATAGTCGATTTACATACGAGGCTACATTCAAAAACCAGTCTGTGGTTAGAAATATGGCAATTGTTTTCAGAGTTAGAAACGTTGGTAGGTATCAACTAAACGATTTTGTTATGGAAACTACCGATGATATTTCTCATGTGTTTGTAGATTTATCAACAAATTATTCACTAGGAGATTTGTTTGGCAGGTCAAGTTATCCCATTAAGCAAACTGCTACAGCAATTCTGTTTGGATATTCAAAGGAAGCAAGAGAAACGACCGAAGCATCTGAAATGATGCGTGAAATTTAACATTCTAATACCAGCTTTTAACCATGGCTTAAATTAGCTAAAGGCAAAAAGCTAGAGTTAGTATAACCGCAAAAGTTATGATAACGTTTACAAGTGACAAAACTGTGTTTTTCTCAATATATCAAGTATCGAATTGATTGATACAATGTAATGTATTAGTTATTCTTTACGGGTAATTGTGCTTTTGTTTTTTTTTCTCGAAAAATCAAATACGCTTTGATAAACCTAGGTTTATTAAGATGAGTAAACTTAAAATTTATGGATAATAAAAAAAAATAGGAGTTAATTAAAAAGATGACAGCCTGGAAAACTTCAAAACTTAATGAATGTATAATAGAGGATAAGTATGATAATAATTACTCCCTTCCCTTTTTCTTCGATTACGAAGACCCCCACATCACAAAACTGGGAAGACCTTAAGACTGATTCCCCGTATTTATAAACACATTTTGATGAAGATTCTGAAAAGATGCAGTTAGTTGATGAGCGGGGAACATCCCTGAAATTCGTGCTATGTGAGTTGGTTTGGAAGGAAAAAGGAAGAGGCATTGGGTGTTTGGTTCCTTCAGGCGTTGAAAACACACCAAGAGGTAGGGTTTATAACGCATTTAAATATATGTTTTACCGAAGGGGGTATGGATTAAGGGTAATTACAAATACTGGACTTGATTAAAGCTTATGGAACCCGCTTGAGTAAATTAATACCAAAAATTCAAACAAATGCTATGGACGGTAGAATACTGGTATTGATAGACTTTTGGAGTTTAGCGGAATAAAATATGGCAATTTATGGTCAAGGGTTGAAACACAACGATGATGGTCAACCTTATTATTCATACGAAGTTGTGTGATATTTATAGAGTTATAAATATAGACTTACCGATTGGATCGATCGCTTGCACAAGCTGTTTCATCTAATCAATTACCTCCCTTTGTGATGAATAATATGCAAATATCCTGAAGCTTGTGTTAGAAACTTAGATTTCAGAGATACTTAAATAGATCTGATCTATATCTTGGCAAGAAACCGAACTGGTCCACCGGAATCCGGGTCCACCGTAAGTAACATGACGTCATAAAACCGGGTTCACCGGAAATGATGGAATTTAACAGTGATAGACTAGATGAAATCATGAGCTTGATTCAACCAAGGTCACGCATTGAATACCGGGGTTAGGAAACCAGGTCCAACGAAGTGATGTAGTCTAGCAGTGATAGAATTTGACGGACCCTGGAAGTAACATGACGTAAACAAACAAACTAAAAATAAAAGATTACATTTCTATGGTATAAAAATAAAATATGAAGAAAGTTTACGACAAAAGTATTGAGATGTACATTGATCTCGATCCAGTAACAAGGCTCCAGTGAAGGAATATTTGATGTGCTGGGTAAAATTGGGAGCAATATCAAAAGTGAGGCTACAAAGAAAATTTGCGAAAGAAACAGCAAAAAAGGTTCCTACTTCTGCATTTGATTCCCGGTCCAAACAATTAGGTGAATTCATGGTAGAAAAAATTGTTGAGAAAATTACAACCGCTCCTGCACACGGTGTTGCCGCTAAACCCGGACAAATAATGAAGGAAATTATAAAGACAGGCGAAAACGAAGGGAATGAAGTGAATGAAATAAACAAAGTTAAACGGGATGAAATCGCAATTATTTTAGGCAAAGGAAAAATAAACAAACAATTCAAAATTTGCTGAAATAAAAGTAATGAATCAAAAAATAATTTTATCAAGTTACCAGGCCAAACAACAAAATCCAAGTGATTCGGCCAGTGACTTTGTCACGAAATTTGACAGCCCCATATATTTGGAGCCAAATAAAAGATATGTTTTTGCTTTTTCACGTATTGATTCCATGATATACAGCTGGTACAACATAAGCCCAGAATACAAAAACAAAGTTATCAAATTCAAGTTACCGGAGGCCAGAGGCACAAGCGGTAATTGGAAAGAATTAAGGTTCAGTAATGGAGCTACGAGGATCTGGATGAATATATTTCTGAATTCTTTGAATACAATGATCATGTCCATCCCTTCCCAGTTAAACTCCAGTTTGATTTAACCAGTTTCAAGGTGTTGATTACTCTAGACGGAACGGAATTGGATTTGACTCAAGGTAACTTTGCTGATTTAATCGAGTTTGAAAAGAAAATAGTGACCCAAACTGAATACAGAACCAAAATACCTAATATCAGTAATTCAGTTGACACGATCCACATCCATTGTAACCTAATTAGCAATTCACGCGTAGGGGTGAATCTGGCAATACCATCTATTTGTTCTCCACGGCAAGTTTATCAAGGTCTTAACCGTTTGAACATGAACCCATGGACATCTCCTATTGCGACGTACATAGAAGCACAATAGATCGCATCCGGATTTACATTACAGACGTACAAGGCCAAATTATTAATCTTAATGAAGTTGATACGGTGTTTACGTCCACAATAAAAGAATTATAAAACAAATGAAAAATCTAGATCCAGAATATACTTTACCGAAGAACAAGCTTATAAAGATGGGTATAAGAAATGGTATAACACGCATAGATGGTATTGTGATGTATGTGATAAGAAACTCTGTACGTCCTCAAATTCACATAAAAAAAATAAAGCTCATTTAGACAAAGAAAAAACTTATAAAAAGAAAACAACATAAACAACATCAACATTTGTATTGATGAGAGAAAAGGCATATAAAACCTACACCATTGAGCCGAGTGAACCCTACGGTAACTTGTTTGAGATTAGAAACCCGTTTTCGCACTTTTTAGCCGAAGAGTTACTCAGCGGAATTGATCCTGAGGCATATGTTACTACGCAACTTGGGTATGAGGGGCGCACAGCAGAAGTAAAAGGTGGCATTTAAATCAAGAACTGGGGTGATTTTGGAGATGCGTATTATGAGTATCTCGACCAGGTATGTAAAATTCTTGTGGTGAACGGAACTAAGAGATTAAGAAGATAACAATACGTATTCAAGGTGTTTTCCGTGCTGAACCCGTTCCAGCCAAGTTAATATTTAATTTTTTTGCATTTAAACAAAAAATAATTTTATCAAAAGAAAAACATGAACAACATTGATGAGAATTTTTTTTATTACGAACCGCCAAGAACTGGTGTAAGAGATATACAACTATGATAGAGCTTACTTTGCTAATTATCCTGAATTATTTAGTTCTGATATTGATGAAATCATGCATATAATCTCATCCAGATTAAATCACGCATTAAATTCCGGATTTACACCCAATTCGGATGTCAATGTTGATTTTGTTTACAGATCTGAAGGCCCTCGAGTAAAAGATCAAACGGACTTCAAGCAAACGAACAGTTTTAGGATAAGGGAATTTAATGAGTTCAGAGATTTCTATCAGTCATATCTCGACTTACATTTAGCTCCGACTGAAGATTACAGTCATCAAATCATAGGACTAAAAGTTACGGTTGTTAAATCCCCCTCTGGAGGTTGTCATTATGGTAAACATGACAAGATAGAAAAAATAAAAAAGGGGTAAAACGCACAAAACCATTCGCAACAAACAACAATTGTTTCTTTAAGTGTTTAGAAAAACTAATTCCCGGCAAATTTACAATTAATGTCTGATGAAATACGAAGACAATGTAATCTGCCTCCCAAAACACCTATCCCATCTGAAGTAGCATGGTGGGTTATGCAATATTATCAGGTAAATGTAGGGTTAACTTGTGTTGAACAATTAGGAGGGCCTGACACCACAACCTTTTGGCCAAACACCATGAAAACGATATGTATTGAACTATCTCAAGGACATTATAGTTTGATAGAGTCAGAAATGATAGAAACGTGAAAAACATGCAGACGAGAATATAGCGGTGATCATGAATGCAAAGGAAAACAGTGAGATGATTGCGAAACTTGGTACATAAATAAGCACACATGTAATCCTAATTGTCGTGGTTATCACAAAGCAAATAATGGAAAACAAAGATATTTGATTAGAAGAACAAACAAAGCAAAGAAAATAAAGACTAACGTAATACATTATGACCTCGAAACCTATAGACGTGAAGTAGGTGATATGGAATACATGAACCATACATCCTTGGTTTTGTTGAATCAGATGGTATTTTTTGCCGGTGAAACGTGTAGAAATCTTCATTAGGTATATCCGTAACGGAAAATCCGGGGAAAAAAAGAAACTAAATTCATACTCAATGCTTATAACGGAAGCAATTTCGATCACTATCACTTATTTCGTGCTATAAACAAACTTGGAATAAACACCTGATAATTTCGCGTTGAGTAATGGAAGTGAAATCATGCTTGAAGCAAGGGAAGCAAGTGTTAAGTGTTTCGACCTATGGAAACACTTAAAAGGTAGCCTGTAGCCTAAGACAGGCCTTAATGGACTTCGGTGTGATGTACAGAAGGGTGAGTTTGATTACGATTTATCAACTAGATGGGAAGACATGGATGAGGAGATGAGAAATGAATGTATTAAATACTTGAGGTCTGATGTCCTCGGATTGAAGGAGTTGTATGACAAACTGAATCAGGAATGCTACAACAACTTTGCTCGTGATATATCCGATTTCATCTCAACCAGTTCCTTGGGTTTTGATATTTGTTGATCTTGATTTATCAACCGATACTGAAATGGAAGAAAACATAAGAAAAAGTGTTTATGGAGGTCGATGTCATCCATTAAAGAAGAAAATTGTATCGAATCAGTATGATGACATTATAGATGGAACAACAAAGTATGAAAACTTGGATGACTACCTGATCAATGCCGATGTAGTTAGTTTTTATCCGACTAGCATGTTACATGAGTACCCCGTTGGTAACGAAAATATACCACGGAGTACAAAGGAATGGTATATACAGAGTGAAATATGTAACAAATAAGAAGCTACTTCATCCTGCAGTTGCGAGGAAAGATGAAAAGGGTCACACTGTATGGGACTTACATGACCCCGAAGGTTGGTATACGTCGGTTGACATTGAGCAGATGTAGAAGTATGGGTATGATTTAGAGGTGATTGAGGAATACTACTGGGAAGAAACGAGTAAGGTGTTTGAGAAGTACGTGAATAAGTTTTTTGAAATGAAGAAGAATAGCAAGAAAGGAACGGTTCAATATGCATTAGCCAAGTTGCTTATGAATGGTTTGACTACACGAAAGCAATCAAAGATAACGAATATTGGGCGTTTCATAGGGATCATATTGTTACCGGACTTCAACTGATTGATGATCAGTGGTATGTTTCTGGTCGACTAAGACATGAAACTAAGGCGGTTAAAAAATAACTAAGCCTGCACATTATGGAGCCTTTGCACTTGCTTATAGTCATAAAATAGTGTATGACCAGATGATGGAGTTGAACCCAAGGCAGGAAAAAAAACATGACTTCTATTACATGTAGTTAGCATATAAGGGGAACCAAACAAAACTCATTCCTGATTTCAATGGCAATAACCTGGGAGACATGGCTGATGATTATAAACTGGATGCAAAAATAATTAAAGCGATATACATTGCCCCCAAATTATACATGCGTGTAACGATTGATTCAAATAATGAAATAGGGATAAAAATGAGGGGTAAAGGGTTGCAGACAACAAACTAAAACCAGATGACTTCGAAGACATGCAAGAAGGAAAAAACGGAAACAAACATAGGAGATTTTGTGATGA
>JAOXYJ010225852.1:0-10220 GCA_028566555.1 Lithophaga nigra
CAGTCTTTCAAATTGGAAATGCAACAATGAAAACTGTATATCATAATGAAAATGAACATTGACTCTTATAGCAGTGGAAAAATATCAGATATTTCAAGTAATTTACCAGTTTTCTGGCATAATTTATTTTCATCTGCTCACTGTTTACATTATAAAAACACACCATCACTCGCTACCCTTCACTTACGTTACAGCTTCATATAGGTTGATATTTGCCCATTTGTATTTTCAATCTACGAACAGGTTAACGATACATTTCAGTAATAGGTTCAAACATACACATATAAATGTACAGTTAATTTAAACAACACAACAAATCATACTGAATACATGTAAATAAAATATGACATTTTGGCACTTCTTAAGACAATATCACATCATGCATGTATCATTAGCAAACTGTCGATTTTGTTCATGAAAGTCTCTATAACAGTAAGATACTGTGAATTCTATACTCCTTTATAACATATCTAATTAATAAATTGCTTTATTTGTCTTGTATGTAATGAAAATTGATTAATACATGTCTTCCTAACATATTAATATACAATATATATCGTAATACCTAATTCAGTACATTGTATCTGAACATTATATACTTAGTATCTGTTTAAATGTGTAACAGAAATCTTTACATTAAATTCCAAACAAACAACTTCACTTTCAAAATGTTTGAAGGGTACAAAATGTAAAATGTAGCCACCTGATGAAAACTTCATACAACTATAATAATTAAGAAAGCTTGATACCAAGATAATTTTTTGTGTTGTATTGGTCATTTGATCACACATATTCTATAAATATGGAAATAACTATCACTTTTATTCAATAAAATATCACTAGGCATAAATTGTTATTTACATATAAGATGCAACAAAATCTATATTATGTTTTAATTTTTCAAGATGTCATGTAAATCGTACCGCAAGAAAAGTTCTGATTGGAACCTGTTTAAATTTTCAAATGCCATCACAAAAGCAACCATCAACTGTAAAATAAAAGATTTTCTCGGTTTATAAAGTACAGTCTCAAAAAAGTGCTAAAAAAAAGAAATTCTTATGTTAAAAATATAATAATGTGTCAAGTATTCAGTGTTAAGACATTTGGTGAACACTAAGGAAATAATTATACACAAACTAGTGTCAATCCATGTATTATTGGACAAGAGATACACATAATTGGACAACCAACATAACTCCTTGATCCTTGGATGGATTAAATATGGATTCTCCTTTTACTTCCCGTGGCTTATGTTGTTTCTCCACTTGAGATAAATTACATTTTAATTTTACTGTGAGCCTTGAAGAATGTTAAGGAACCAGGTTCTTGTTCCATATAATCACATGGCAAGCATAATTGTATAAATTGCCATTACAGGTATTATCAAGAAGCATGTAAAAGATAAAGGCTACGATAAAGATCTGTTGATATTTATGAAGATATAAAGATTGGTCAATAACGTTTAAAAATTCACAATATCTAATCTAACAAATCTTGGTATCATTTTCTATTTCATTAAAAAGGGTTAATTTATTTAAACAACATGTTTCTCTCTTATTATTTTGTAAAAGTAAAATTGGTCCAATACGACAGACATGTCATTGCCTTAGTATGTGTCAATAAAACTAATGACACAGGGCGTATTGTTATTCTAAATTGAGTCATCATCTGGAAGTCCCTGTTGCAAGTTACCACTATATGAAATGCAAATATATACTGGGCATTTTATAACAGAAAAAGACACATGCATGCATACATATTTTTGAAAGTCAGAAATACATGTATTCTATTTTACACTGACTTACAATATTTTATTGCAGGACTCCTATCATTTATTATTTAATCACATACAACACAATGCTTATTTGATAAATTTTATGTTAAGTATGTGGAGTGTGTGATCATGTAAGAACTTACTTCTGGCAAGAAAATCTCAACCCGCTGTTCCAGGGTACTATCTGGTACAACTTCATGGATTCTCTGTATAAGTTGATTGAACTGAATAGAAAAAAGAATCCATTAATTTTTTCTGAATTGAAAAAAAATTGTTGGTTGATATGTGTTTAAGAAGCATAACAACATACAATAGAAATTGGAAAATAAAACAAATAAGAACATCTGCACAGTATTACTGTGGATTCATTATTATTCGTGGTATACCAATTTTCGTGGATTTCGTGGGGACAGGCAAACCACGAAATCAAGTATTCGACGAAAAACACATTTTTGGTTACTTTGTTAAAAAAAAACAATAAAACCACGAAATTAAGTACCCTTGAAACTACATTTTTTCTGGAACAACTAAAATTGGTACCCACGGAAATAAATGAATCCACAGTATTCATGTTTATAGATGCAAGAAAACTTTTAGGTGTGTTCCATTTCCATGGGATGTGGTATCATACACATTTATTGTTGTATAAACTGTGAAAATACCAGAAATATTTGAAAATGTGAAAAATCCATTATATTGTAGCTTTTGGGCTTACTGTAATCGATCAAGGAAAGAATGAAGTAAACTTAAAAACAAATTTAATTTTAGCTTCACCATTGAGAAGTGTTAAGAACTGAAAATAATCATCTGCCTGGCATTGTTGATGAGGAAGACAACCCATTCCTTTTAGTTTCAATTATTAACTTCTGGAAACATTAAGCATACAATTGTTGGCTTGTTTTAAAATTGTCTTAATACAAAGTAAACATTTCTCACCACGTCTTCTGTTACTCCATGAAACTGGCAGAGATTGGTTGCTTTGATATCTTGTCTATGCCTATTATTTTTTCTGGCAAAAATTGTCCACCTTCGTGATGTCTTTTTCTTTTTTTTAATGTCTTCACAAAGTTCCTTAAAACATATAAGAAAATAAGCAACATAGATATTGGCAAGCACAAGTAACTGTCTGTTATTTGATCATATCTGAGTATTGGTTTAGGAATCCACATTTAAAGGTTACCAGATGAGAAATGTAGGTGACAACTATTATTACAGATGGTCGCATGGATAAGAAACATAAAATCTCGTTACTCTGTATTAAGGTGTACAATTATTTGATCCTTCTCCAAATATTTGTCACTGATTTACTATGCTTTTGAATCTTTGCTTGCAGGTAATCCAAGAAATTATACATACAACATTACTTTAATGATATTCCTCTTCCTTATTAAATTGTCCACATCCTGAAAGATTTACGTCCTCTTGCCATTTCTGAGGAAAAATTCTTGTTTGGAAAATTTTTTCATATATTACCTTCAAATCCAACTTCTGAATAGTGTGGAAAAACAGGTCTTTGTCAGTATAAATATTTATGCTAAAATTGAAGAATATGAATTTTAATTTATAACTCAGAAATTTAATGTCATTACTTTGGAAATGTTATGGTTGCTATTCTGAGCTTCACTGATGACTACTGACATGTCCAATATATAAATGTTGTTACATTCTTTCCACCTGCTGGCTTACACTCAGGGCAATATGACAAGAACGGGTACCACATATGGAGTAGGAAATACATGTCCTTCCAGAACACTTGCTCTCACTTCCATTTTTATTGGAGTTAGTACCTTCCCAGTTTTAGTTTTTATGTCTGTATTTGCTCCGCATCTGTGCTTGTGTTCAATTCTTTAGTGATTCCTGTCTGGTCTTGTCCAATGGATATATGATTTATTGGATTTCAGTTATCTTATCATGCCATATTTCATTGTGACTAGTACCATCTACATGTAGAGTAAGTTTCAAAACTCACTCACTATGTATGATATTTAAATGTTTAAATGAGATGATTTACACTGCTTTTGTTATATAATTTGTGACATGCATGTGCATGCTTTTGGGCTTTTCGGAAAAAAGTTCATTCATCAGTGATTTTTTGTTCCAATAAAAGGGTTATTACAGAGCAAACAGCATATCCTTGACCATAGCAAATCAACTTACTCTTTTGGTGTATATGGCCGTCTCACATGACATCCACATCTGTATGGTTGTCTGGGATCTGCTATACAACCTTTATGATACATCTGCTTACATTTTGTACATTTAAAAGTATCAGTTTCACCTTGGCAAAATGCAAAACATCCACATTTTTCCATTTCAGACAGATTACGATCTTTTACAAAAATTCCATCCATTACAGGATGAAAAGATAACCCGGCCTGCCCTATTTTCTGGATTGCTAGAAGGGTGATTGTTCGTTTGGCTGCTTCACATTTGTACTCTGCCACAGATGTAGATCCCATGTGGATTCTGATGGTGACATTCAAAACCTTTGGAATGTGGTTAAGATGAAACAATGCTGCAAATAATTTTATCACAATATCAGTTTTAATAAGGTGTATAACACTTACAGTTAAAATAATTTCTTAAGGAAACATACACATGTAATTTATTAATCTATTGCACATTATTCCAGTAGTAATAAATCAGACAATTTTTACTCTACATTATTTTGTTGACAAGAGGGAATATTGTACATGTATAAATGTCAAAGGTGGAATGATCAAGTTAATGAAAAGAAAAAAAAATAGGATCAATTTTGGTGCAATCTGATAATTTTTTTTTCTTCTAAACAAAAAATGCAGTGCAATTGCATTCATAATGCATTCCAACTTGGATTCCCTTAAATTGAAATCTTCTGGGAAAAAATAATAAAGTTCTGAGAAATACAAGAAATTATCAACTACACGTTAATATTTGTGGAATTACATGGATTTTGTTGAACAGTGGACTCTTCAAATAATGGTATTAAAATTAATGTAATCCCTCTAAAAGTTTGCCCCATTAGCTAGTTACCAATTATTCATTTGTTTAAAGAGTGCCATGCCCTCCTATTTCTAGAGAATTGGAACTTCCAAAATGTTGCTGATTACAGTTCTGAATTTTTGTCACAGTTGATTTTCTTCAGTGCTAATTGACCTGTGAGTTGTTTTACATCTATATTTCACAACCCTTAGCTCTTAAGTTCTATGCTAGTGCTTCTTTTGTTTGGTCTGTTTCAGTCGTGTTGCTAAATCTTTTCCTATTATCTGCATTGATACCTGCTGGAATTTTATAATTTATGACTGAATGCTTCCACGTATTTAGTCTGATTTTCGTGGTGGCCACTATAATTTCTTATTTATCTATTTACTACCGTAAGATCAACTGGAACATGTTGTTTTTTTAGGTACATAGTCTGAAATGGGCAAAATTTTCATTTAAAATGTGATGTCCATGTGGTCTTGCAATTCCCCATATGTGCTGTGTGTAAAGAAGGTAATGTACCTTATCATAATCACATATTTTTGGACAGCGTTTTCTTTTTCAATTTTTTATTTAGCATGTGTTTTCATGTTCTATCTGGATTGTGTCCCTGTAATTCCGATATTTGTCATTTGTAAAATTAACACAAAATGCCATATTTAGAAATGGAATGATAAGACTATGAGTAGGTTTAATACAATTTACAATTTACCTAGTTGGTCCTCCACTTTTGTGTTCAAGTTGTCAAATTCTTTTTTCATTTCATTCTGTATCAGGTTTCTTGTGATTGTGTCACAGTTCTGAAAAAAAGCAAATATATTTCTCCTAAAATTTGTTTAAATTTTCTATAAAATTTTAATAAATTACTTTAGAACATGTTCTCTGATTTTAATCTATAGAAATTGAAAAATCTGTAGTCAAACTTCAGTCGCTTGAACACGTAACAGTTTGAGTTATAGGGGTTTTCGAATTATTGAAGTTCTAATGCATTCAAATCTGATTGATAGGACTCACAAAAGTGTTCAAATTATCCTTGGTGTTCATGTCATTTAATTGAGCTTGAGCTACCAAAGTTCTTCTGTATTTCTGAATCAAATTCAAGAAATTCTATTCACCCAGTAAATCATGATAATTTTAATGGGTTATTATGTAATTTAGAACTGTATTTTAACTTATTAGTTATGAGTATTACAAACCTCTCCAAGTGCCTGAACTTCAGAACTAAGTGTAAGTAATCTGGTAAAATGCATATGCGACTCATCACCATAAAACTGCAAAGAAATTGACCTGAAAAGTGTCCATGTTCCAAAGCCTTCAAGGTCTACAGGATTCATGAAGTCTCTGATAAATTTACTTGGGATGCTCTCTATGTACCTTAAAAATAGCAATATGCATTTCATTTCTAATACTATTTTTTATTCTCGTCAACACTAAGCTGGCGGCATTATATCAGATATACAAGTATTATGAATTCATTTATATAGGTGAGAAAGTTAAAATCATCACATTTACAGAAGTATAGATTCATATATATATATATATATATATAAATGATTAACATATAGTCATTCAACTATTTAGCTGTGTAATTATGGTTCCAGTTTCTTTTATTGTCAAGGCATTTTGTAGTTATAATTTAGACATTTTTTCCAAGATTTATAATGCAGATAGGACCAATCTCCACAGACATCTTCCTAAACTCTTGAATTATATCAAATAAAAAAAAAATTTTACTATAACATCATATCATTCTTATTTACTAACCCATCTCCATATTGTCCTAATGATGTTGCCATTTCTACACTAGTAAATTTCTCAGGGATGTTTGGAATTTGCTTTGCAATTTTATGAAAAGCCGACACTATGGAGTTCAAACTCAAATCCCAATCCAGTCGTGACAATGTATGTATGAAGTTTGCACAGGCTGCATCAGTAAATTTCTGTAAAACAACAATGTTAAATCATATTTAGCGTACAAAAATAGTCATTCTATTCAGTATACATAATTTTCAAGTACACTTTTAAGCATGTTTCACTTTCACTACATCTTACTACCACAATTATAGTTTTGTACATTTTTAGTTGTTGCATTCAACCTATTTGATAGTAGGGGTGAACTTCGATGTTTTTCTTTTGATGGGTATTATGGAATGAATTTAAAATTGATAATGTTGACTGGATTATGAAGCATCTTTTCATGGGTTATTGACTACTAAATAAGATAATATTACGAATTATAACAATTTAGAAGTCTGATGAATTGATTGGTATATGAAACATTATGAATAAGACAATACAACACAACAGGTTAAAATGTAAAAACAAGCAAAGTTCTCACATCCGAGTTGATAATAATGAATATACAGTTCATTACCTGTGTAAAACATGTCTTTTACGCAAGTGCAAACCATGATGTTTAAAAGGACATCATAGGAAGAACTCTTTAAAGGTTGTCACTGTGGCATAACATTATAATCGGCACGCTTTATATTCTAAGTGTAGTGCCATAATGGGTGTAATTGACTTTAAAATACATAATTGCTCCTTGAAGGATGTCTGCTGGTTGAACAAGATGTAAAATCACTACCTTGGATTGATCATAGAGCAACAGAATTCAAATACATGACTCCCTGTGGGTGCAAAGCATGGCATTTATAAACCGGCATAAGAACTACTATTTTAGGATGTCAATGTCGTATGACATTATAATTGGCATGCTTTGTATGCTAGGCAATAGCACTGTCTGATATATGATATACATTGTATACACTTAATACAAACAGTGCTCAAACTAGAAAACTGACTGAGTCAACAAGGGCCCCGCCGAGGCAATGCATCGGTAAACAGGAAGTAGTTGCTCGGCAGATCTGAAAATGGCTTACAACGTACTTCACATCATTATGAAGCTGAATACCAAATATCAAATTATTTCCTTCCATACAAGCTGAGAAATCTGCGACCAAAAAATTGTTGACACGTAGGCATATCTAGTGATGGACATTGTACATGTTGTAAATACGTGTACAGATGGTATATTTATATCATTACCATAACAGCAATCTAATTCAGCATACAACACCTAATACATTTCAAAATAACATATATGTATAAACATACTGCTTCTATTAGGATTGTCACTAAGTGATCCATTGTTGTCATTCCATCTGTTTTAACATATTTTTCTTGAGTAGTATCCACTAAAACAAACAGGACACAAAAAATCAGAACTAAAGAATTAAATATATACATGAAGTGTGATAATAAATTGAAATAAATTCAATATAAAATATGAATCTGAATCTTAGTTGTTGTTATCACTTGTATTTTATTGTAATAATATTATGTATTTTGTTACTCATTTAATATTTTAATGTAATGTAGTGCTTGAAGATGCCATGTTATAAATAGCATAATATAATAAATTCGAAAGTACTGAACACTTAAGGAAACCAAAAAGATACAGATTTGAAGTTTTGTGTCACTTGAATAGCAATATTTTACCAACCAAGATAGTTAAGATAGTTAAAAATTATATCTCAAGCTGGGAGAACTATTTACTGCACAGTGGATAGATATTGTAATCCAAAGCTATTAGAAAGAGAATTAACCAAAACTCCTGCATGGACTTTAACACCACTGGCATTTACCACTGCAGTTATGTCAAAAATTTTGTTCCAATGGCAAGCAAAGACAGAAACGAATGATCAGGAATTGGGTAAAAGAAATGTCACTTCAATGTATGTTAATTCAATTAAATTTTAAAAACCTGGTTGACAATTGTTAAAATATACCTAATCTTGCAATATTAAAATAATTTTCCACTCTTTTGTACATATTATAACATAAATTTGCTTCTTTATTTGGAAAATCACTGTGTGGAATAAAACTGAAATTACCCAGAATGTCTATTTTGTTGCTAGAGTGCTTCGTGTAATTAATGTTAACTAATAAGACTAAGTTTTCATTTATTTACTAACTGGGATATTGTTGTAACTTCCTTTTCCTAGTAAATTTGCCTGATTCCTGATCTTCTTTACCAAGCTCTTTTCTTTCTTGTATGACTCTTTCAACCTGATAAACAGAAGTATTGATAAGTAAAATAATGACACCACTGAAATGTCTAATACCCCAGAACGAATTTACGGAACAATGTCTGGCTAGGAATGATATATGTAGAAAAAATAAATTACAGAGGAACTGAAGGTATTCTTGTACCTTTGAATGCAGGTTCACAAGAAAATTGCTATATCAATTATTGTTATGATATCAGGACAAATATATACTGTGTAGCATGTTTTAAGCACAAGAAGTGGCTCTACTAATCATCTGACAGGATAACTATGTACATAATGTAAGGTACACGACCTATTAGACTTTTCATATACAATCTACGTGTATTGTGTTTATACTGCAAACGCTTGTATGTTTAAATTTGTCAAATATATATACATAAGGAAACAGCAGAAAAAAATGGACATTTCCTTTGGCCAAAAACCACATTGGGTGTCCTCATCGCAGTCCATGCTCAACCATTAATTTGTCTATTGCTCTCAGCTCTACACAGAAGCAGGTAACAGAAGACTATATATGTCTACTCGATGTATAAAACTCAAGTTTATATGTACACCTTCATACAGACAGTAAATACTCTGATTGCAGCATAAATGGGAAATAATATCATATGCAGCAACACAGATCTCATTGTATAGGCCTGCGAGGTCATTGCCACAAATATAAATGTCAGTTGTATATATTTCAGTCATATCATACAAAGGTAGCTGATGTGGACCTTTACAAATTTTTAATCATATACCATAACACAATTAGGTAGATGAGTAGACAGGCCTTATTCTGATAGTTATGTATGTTATAATAAAATCGCTTCATGGATAAGCAGATACACATCCACATGACCTTTTTTTACAAGATGTTCTTATTAGTGTCATTCTATATATGGACTGCTAAACTTTATCTAAGATTATTAAAATTAGATTGCATTTTATATCATATCATATCAGCAGGTGAGAAGACGCTATCATGTTGAAGTACATGTATTTATTTTAACCCTCACTCAAAAAATAAATTGATACAGAAACTATTTTGCAAACATACCCTTGAACCTGAAGAAACACTGCACTGATTACACTTGAAAATCAATCTATCCAAATGCACATTCTCCTCTCCTACACAGAATGGTGTTTTATGGAATGATCTCTGGCACTGATCACAGTTCATCTTTTCAACAAAAATGTAAGAAATATACAACATGTATACTGAATAACTTTCCAAATTCACAAATGGCTGACAAAATACTATTTTGACAAATCATCAGTCCAAATCTAATGTGAATTATTAGTTTTTACTGAGAAAATTCTTTATTCTTCAAATTGCCTGAATACTTCACACTGAATGTGGTTCATCAAATGTATTTAAGAAAAGTAAAATTTTTACTACATATAATAAATTGTATTTTACTTTGTTTGCT
>JAOXYJ010225962.1:0-10220 GCA_028566555.1 Lithophaga nigra
AAATCCAAATTTGTGTTCAACTTATAACTGAAAAGTTGAAAAAAGTAAATTATGTGAAAAATAGCTCAGAAAATTTTCATAAGTTCTGTGTTTAAGGGTCAAAAAGTCATCAAAACTGGACCAGAAATTGACGGAAGGATATTTTTTCTAAGAAGAATGGTTTTATATGAAATATTTCTCAGAAATTTTCAAGTCCAAATTCAATCATGGCCAGCAACTGTACTAAATATTCTGTTTGATGAAAAGTACAAATTTGAAGATCAAGAAAAGCTTGATAACTTAAAAGTAAAAAACTACGTTAAAAATACCATTTTTACATAAACATAGGTGTGGATTGTTGATAAACAGGTTGTTAATATTTGTAAATGCATCTTTTTTGCAGAAGGTTGTGTCTCAAATAAGTTAAGTCTTTTGTAATGAGAGATTCCCTATGCTACAGTGAGATAGCTAGAATAGGGTTGGGTTGTTGGGGTTTATTGTCACTTTCAGCGTTTTGTCAGTTATATTGTGACTACCAGACTTACTGGGAAGGAAAGGCCACACACCTAACCAGCTTATCCAATGAAACCCCCAACCTTTGGTAAATGGATACCTTAACTCTTGAAGTGGGCTGAGCAGGACTTAAACCCATGACAGCAGTATTATGTTTGTGGTTACGTGTCAGTTTGTGAAACTAAGTATCTTTTATCCCCTCACAACCTTAGTTGCAGAAGGGTTATTGTAATATTTTCATCCATGTGTCCATAACAAACCTTGCAGGCGTGATAGAATGTGAATGTATCATCAGGTATTGTTCAAATTTGGTACAATGGTTAGTCATCATAAGAGCATGAACTTTATTTACTTTCGAGGTCAGAGGTAATATAGCATAAGAAATACACAGTTTTAATGTGCTGCTATTTAAAATTTGTTGGATTGCAGGAGTATGGCCACTTTGCATTGCCCTTTATCAAAATCACATCTTCATCACTATATTTTGTACTGACCAATGGACCAATTTAAAATGACAGATTTGTTTACGAGTTAATAATAATCTTAATAATGTCTTTTTGTAGGTTGAACCCAAAGATTTTAATAAATTTGATTATATTATTGGAATGGATCATCAGAATATGAGGTAAGAAATTCAATAGTAATCCAGTTGGTTTCCCCTTTTAGCTCAGCTGGCTGAAAGCCATATGAGCTTTTGCCATCACTTGGCGTCCATCGTCCGTTATTGTCCATCATCCATTGTCCATCATCGTTAACATTTCACATTTTGATCTTCTCCCTGAAACCACTGGGTCAATTCCAACCAAACTTTGCATAAATGATGTATAGAAGGTCCTTTAAAAAGTTCCTCATTTTGTGCTGATTGGTCAACTAACATGGCTGCCAGAGGCAATTCCTGTTTCTGATTGGCAGATTTTCAAAAATCTTCTCCTCTGAAACTACTGGGCCAAATGTTTTGAAACTGTATAGGAATTATGACTGGAAGGTCATCTACAAAGATGCCTCATTTAGAATGATCTGGTTGCTAATGCGGTGGCACATAGTTTAACATTGGACTCTATGGGAAATTGCAATTTAACTTTCTTCTCTCAAATTTCTAGGCCAGTTCCAGTCAAACTATGCATGAATGATGTAAGAAAGGTTTGTACAAAATTTCCTCATTTTGTGCTGATTGGTTAACTAACGTGACCACTGGAGGCATTTCTCGTTTCTGATTGACTGATTTTAAGAAATCTCCTCTGAAACTACAAGGCCAAATGTATTGAAACTATAGGAATGATAACTGGAAGGTCCTCTACAAATATACATTTTGTCATGATCGGTTGACTAATATGGTGGCAACAGTGGCACTCTACGGAAAGTTGCATTTAAACCTCAAAAACTGCTCTCCCAGTTCCAGTCAAACTTTGCATGAATGATGTATGGAAAGTCCTCTACAAAATTTCCTCATTTTGTGGTGATTGGTCAACTAACATTGCTGCTTGAGGCAATTCCTGTCTCTGATTGGCCAATTTTCTATCATCTTCTCCTCTGAAACTACAAGGCCAGATGTTTTAAAACTTTGTAGGAATGATGATTGGAGGCTTTTTCATCATTTCGTGCTGATTGGTCAACTACTGTGGCAGTCAAAGGCATTTATGTTTCTGATTGGCCGATTTTCCAAAATCACTCCGGGTCCTATTACTAGTGATGTCCTGATTAATCGATTATACTTGATAATCGGTCATTTATGGCACAACAAAATGGTCATAGAGCTCAAAACTAATTTTCACCTAATCAAAAACCTATTTATTTATACAAAACTGTAATATTGTTTTTTCACTATTACACTGTATCACACATCAGATAAAATATATTGCAGATCAAAGAAAATGAAAAAAAAAATTGCTGATATAAAGTATAATACAGTATTCCTGTTCATATCATTTCTATAGAAGTGCAGAATTTGAACAAATGTGTGGCATGCCTTTTGGTATGTTTCTATAGCAACAAGGTTAGAAATCACATGCTTAAAACTGGCAAGTTTTAAACAGAAATAAAGTTCAGATGCATATTTCTCTTGTATATATTCAACTATTTACCCCATGAATATCTTTACTGCTAACATTACAATAAAGTTATCCTGAGTAAGTTAAAAGTTCAAACTTTCCTTTGGAATTTCACAAACTGACTTTGTGGAGCAGTTGGTGATCATTTAGATCAGGTATGTCTGCAGTAACACCATGTCATCATGGTTTTGGAGTCAAATAGTGATATAGGACTATGTGTAGTCCTTTCAAAAGTCCGAACAACAAGACAAGACATAATAGTGGGGTTAAAATTTAATTTATTATGATAAAGTGGTAACATGATGGAAGTAATTTTGTAAAATTTAATTTTCAGATAAATATTTAATGAACAAATTTATTGTGGTAAAGATATAAATATTTTTTGACTGAATGGGAATATATATGTTTGTACATATTTGTGGACTTTATTTATGCCAATGATTAAGTAAAAGAAGGGAAAATTGATTTTTACAAGCAAATGGGAGACAACTCCTGGAGTTATCAGTGACCAATGATATGAATATTATTCGACTGAATGGGAATATATATTTTTGTACATATTTATGAACTTTATTTATGCCAATAATTAATTAACAGAAGGAAAAATTCATTTTTACAGACAAATGGGAGATAACTCCTGGTATTAGCACAAGAACATTCATTGTCTTTGATCAATACAGTGCACATGTTTAATATTGATTTTAATGTTGCATGACTGCAGATTTTGTCACAAAATTTTATAAACACACACTGGTACGGAGTTTTTTTTTCTAAACTTTAGGATTTAAAACAGAAAACATAGTTTCAAAATCGTATCTTACTTGAAAATTGATTATAATGGTTTTACTTAAATTTTTTGTGCCTTTTTTCGTCTGAATCTTGAAATTTACAAGTTAAAATAAAAATTCTGACCCAAAAGTATGTTTCATGCAGCTGACGGTGTATGATTTATCATGAAAACATAATCTTCATTTCATTATAAAGCTTACATGTCATTGCTTGAACTGTATATTTTTAAACTGAATTCTTTTTCCTCTGACTTGCTACATTACCTTATAAAAAAAGAAATTCAAAACCTGGTATCAGCTATTCTGCTAAGTCAATGCAAACTACTTTGGAACATATGGAACCAAAATCAGGTAAATGCACTATGGGTATAAACACCTTACTTGTGACATTGTTTAAATCGCACTGTATGGTCTTCACCACATTTCCAGTCCCTTTGTTTATAAATCCTGGGTATGGTTGGCCATCTTGGTCATCTTTAGATCTTTTACGCTTCATGATAGATTAAATTTATTGTTATGAAAATATTTTTCGTTACTTTGTAGAACTGAAGTGATTTTTGTGTGTTAGATACTTTTCACTTCTTTAGATTTCAATACATATATCATGATAGTGCAGCTGCCGTAGTTGTGTTACTCTAAGTATTTTTTGGTATCTGACATTTCTGTCAAACTAAAAATATCTACCACTATATCTGTTTTTCCTGCTAAAATCTTTATGTATTATAAGAAATATTCTGGATCATTTTATTCAAAGATAAAATCTCTATAGTGTGATTACAACTAATTTAATAGAACCCTCTTAAAGACATGTCTGGTGTTTTTGTTTTATCCAATAATATTTGTTTCCATCTGTTAAAGTATTATAATAAGTAGTGATACAATAAGATCAGTATGACACGGTACACTGTTCAAACCATACTGTAAATGTATTTATTATTGCGAATCTCTAAAGACTGTTCAAAACACATGTTATATTAATGCAATTCAAGTCTATATTCTAATAGAACATTTCTACCAAAAATACTAATGCAAGTTTTTATTATTGCGATGAACATGCTGTCACATTTTTCGCATTAATAAAAACATTGCGATAATTTCTGAATTCACTATATTTTGCTCTTTGGTATGTTTAAAAGACTACATTAGTGTCAAACTCATAGTAATTTTTGCATGCTACATAATTTATTTACATTTTATGACAAACATGATGTATGTCTTATGAAGAAAATTAAATTTAATTGACGATGAGTATTTCCTTCTTATTCAGTGATTTAGACCACATAAAGCCAAAGAATAGCAGAGCCAAAACAGTACTACTTGGCGAATATGATCCACAGAAAGAATTAATCATAGTAGATCCTTACTTTGTAAGTTTTGTATGATTTTAATATTTTTAGCAATTTGTGTGAAACTTGGATTTGAGTTCCATGGTTAACAAGATGGTTGGTTTGCTTTGTTTAGATTTATCATCACTTTCAGCAATTTTTCAGCTATATTCTGACTACCAAACTTACTGGGGGAGGGGGAGCCCAGACAGCTTACCAGCTCTCCAGGTGAACCCCCTTGATCTTTAGTAGCTGTCTGTGTACCTTAGCACATAGAGCAAGGTGAGCAAATTTAATCCAATACAGCGATGTTAGGTTTATGGTTATGAGTAAGCTACCCTAACCACTCTGCCATCCTGGCACTCAGTTCACAAGATAATAGGTTTCAAATGTACATTGGTAAAATGAGGTAATGTAAACTGGTCAAATCCAGGATATATATTTGAAACATTACAGCTATTTGTCAGTTCTAAATGCCACATCACTACTCAACACTACTTGGCATTTTGTAGTGATATAGCTTTTACAACTGATTTGACATGATACAAATAACTGCACCAACACAATGTGTATATATGTAATATATATATACATGTATGTATAATATAACTAACAGTTATGTCTATTGTATTTACAGTAAAAGTATTCATTTTTGCTGTTTCCAATTTTTCCAGAAATCTAAACATGGACATTTTCACTGGGAAAATTTTTCACTATCTGTGGATCTTTCAATGATAACCAATATCAAAATAACTATTTCGCAAGTATTATAATTCACAGAAAGTTGTTTACCATGAAAATTGGTACACTGCAAATATTAATATAAATTTACATGACTTTAGACAGTGTTCACCAGCTTGTAGCAAAACTGTTTATGTATTACTAAAATTGTGAATGCCACCTTGGCATTTGAATTTTTTTCTCTGTTTTTCAGGGTAATGATATGAGAGATTTTGACAAAGTTTATGAACAGTGTTGTAGATGTTGTGATGGTTTTCTAACAGCAGTAACTGGATCATGACAGAAAAAAAAAGACAGTTATAGACTGATTTTGCAATATATGCATGAGAATTGCTACTAGCTTGTTTTACTTTGTTTTGTTGATGATTTTGGCAAAGTTATTTTGAGAAAAATTATGGAGAATATATTAGTTCTTAAATTATTCAGGAAGAAAAAGTTGACTATAAAAACTTGTTGACTATAGTAATGTAAATGTCTTATGATGAAAATGGACATACTCAAGGGGTCACTTAATAAATCCTTGTTAAAATCTGAAAGGCAACAAGAAATGGTTTCTTTTTGTATTTAATGCATGAATATTTTGGATGGCTTTTTTGACAGAAAATGAGTGATCAGTGTTATGTAGATGATCTATTATATTCACATATTTTGTTCTTTAATCATCCCAATACTTTACTCTTGACCATTTGGGTATACCCATTGTGTGTTACCAAATTGACAATTTTGCAATCAAAGAGAGGTTTTCACATTGAAAAATTGGTTTTAAGCATTCATTCTTATACAATATAGTAGGAAGTAAGATATGACGTTTAGAATGCATGAAGTACAGATTTTATTACTCCTTGTCTCCTTGTGGTACTGAAGCAAAATTGCCAATTTGAAGACCTCTTTTGGATTGATTGGTAGTAAAATTTGTATAAATAAGTATGAGTATTTCTATGAATCAGGCAGTGGGTGAATCATGCACCAAAGATCTCACAAAAATCTAGGTATTCCTGTACTTATGGTCTTATATAAAGTGCTAAATGAATGGGGGTTTCCATTTACATCTAGGTAACTGGAGTAATAAATTACAAAGAAAGTACTAAAAAGGAGAAGATAAAGGGAGATAACTCTTGACATTCTTAAAAATTTAGTTATAATCTTATAGAATTTCATTTCATTATTTTGTGAATTACCAGATTTATTCACAGAAATTACTATTACTGTTATAATCTATACCTGTGGAGCAGCTAAAAATCTAGTTAGTTTTTGTGGGATCTTTCAGACCTTGTGTCACTGTTAACATTAGCTCTGCCTGATTTTTAAATAGACTAGTACTTAAAGTATCATATCTGACACATAGATAATTTTGAGTTTCTCATGTATAAAAGTCAGAATGTTTTTATGCCACCACAAGATGGAACTTAGAGCTTACCCTGAAAGTAAAGATATTTGTCTGTCCATCAGTCATATTGGTTTCAGGACCATAACATCAGTTCTTCTAAGTGCTCACAAACCAGATTTGGGTAGAAATTTATGGTTAATGGAACAAAAGCACTTTTTTATCTCTAAGTTAAAAGGTCAGAGGTCAAGATCACTGGCCACTGGGGGAAAAAAATTGGTTTCTGGATGACAACGTTAGTTCTGTAGATCTGATGGCCACAAAAACTAGACAAATAGTGCTGTTATAGGTTGTAAAAGAACACTATCAATTTTTTGCATTCAGTAGGTCCAAGGTCAAGATAACTGTAACATAAAATAGATTTTTTTTAACTGACAGGTGGTTCTAAGCAAAAACTTTACATGTATAACTCCGCACGACTTTACAGTAGATGGAGCAAAGATATCTACTGATTTTGGGGTCAGGAGTCAAGGTTACTGGCCAGTGGTGTGGTGATATTTCATTTCTAGATGATAACTTTACTTCAGTATGTATGATGTCTACCAAAGTTGGGCAGATAGTACTCCTATAGGAGAACCATATGTCTAATGTTATCAAATTGGTTTAGATAGTACATCTATAGGTCAGAAGGCCAGAGTCTAGGTTACATAAAATAGATCTTTGTACTTCAAAGTTTCCAAGAAGTTTGGATTTATAAATTCAGTTTACCAAATTTGATCTTGAGGTGCTACTACAGAAGAGAAGAACCCTGTATGACCTTGTCATATGTTAGAATATATACTGAAACATAATTGTTTTATTCAGCTGATGTTACTTTATAAATTTATTAAGAAGTTTAAAGTATTAAGTTACTGTTAGGAAATTGTTAATATCTTATTCTGAGTGGGTGGAAATAAGTAGTGAAATGGAAAATTCAACAGAAGATGATGTAGTTCACTGGTTAATGTTAATTAATATAGAACTAAAAACTACATAAATCATAGTTAAATAGAAAATTAATTATAACCTCATTAATGTTATGTTTGTTTGGCTATAGGAATGAATCTGGCATAACAACAGACATATGGATTGGACTCTACTCTGACCAGAATTTATGGTATTGGAGTGAAAGATTAGGTGGAGATATAAACTTTGTAGCACATGCCAGTAGAAACTTGGCTGTAGTCATGAAAATGGCAGATCTGTCACTCAGCACTAATGATACCAACACAGCACATGCATTTGCATGTGAAAAAGCTTCTCCTAGTAAGACATTATTAGTAGAAATAAAAACCAAAAAAAATCAAACATAAAACTGACATCACATTGAGATCTTCTACACTGCAGGATTGTATTGTTTGTATGGTCATTTTATGCCACTTTCAGCAATTCTTCCACTGTCTTGTGGCATCTGATTTTTGTTGAAGGGGGAAGCGGGAGTACCGGGTGAGAACCCCAACCTTCAGCAGGAAAACTGGCTATCCTTGTCAGTTAAGGTTGGAGTCGAGCACACCTTGCCACGACCAAGGCTCAAACTCTTAACCCCAGTGTTGACACGCTGATGGTCAATAGTAGACTACACTGTTGGAGGCAGGCATTGTTTTTAATTTGTATGTGCGTTTGTTTGCCTCTTACCCTCTTTTCTTTGAAAAAGAAAATTCATGAAACAAGCATTTTCATTGTACATTTCCTATTTAGGATGAAAAAAATATAGTGTGAAAGGTACTGGAGAAGATGTTACCTAAGTAAGAATCTTTAGTTATAGCAAAAAGTGAGACTTTTTATAGATTTAATGGCCCATGAAATTCAGATACTGTAAAAGTATTAATTTTCGCGGTGTACTTATTTTCTCTATTTTTAAGGTAAACAATTTTTGCCGATAATAATACCCGCCAAATAGTTATTTTTATATTGGTTATCACCAGAAGATCTTCAAATCAGCGAAAAATTATCCCAGTCAAAATGTCCTTGTCATATTTCCGCGAAAAATGGGAATCAGCGAAAATTAATACTTTTACAGTATCTAATTTGAAATGTCAGCCCCAGTTGGACTGAAGTCCACAGGAATATTTATATCCAATACAGGATTAACTATCAGATGTATCTTTGAAATCTTGGTTGTGTTTTTGGGAGATTTATTGTTACTTTCAGCAGTATTTCAGCTATATCATGACTACCAGACATATTGATGGAGGGAAGACTGGACACCAGTTGACTCAGTGAAATCCCAACCTTGGGTAGGTGTCTGGAGACAATGTGTAAAGGACATGAATGCATAATAGAAGTGTTAGGCTTGTGTTATGAGTCAGCAACCATAACCACTCAGCCACCCAGATGCAAGGAAATCTATAATCGAGTTATACACCTAGTCAGAGGAAACTGGCTATTAAAAGAAAAACTTTAAAGAAATGGTTTGAGGTTTTTTTTTATCATTGTTGTATGACTGCTGAAATTTATGGTTGTTTTTATATTACAGAACTGACCTGTCCCATTGGTTGGACACAATACAAGAATAAATGTTTCCAGGTTCAGACAGTACATGCTGATTTTAATGGTGCTCAATCTGGATGTGAATCTTTAAACTCAAAATTGGCTACACTAGATAATTTAAGGGAAAGAGACATATTGGCACAAATGGCGTAAGATTGTACACTTTAATCTTAATGATAGCTAAAAAATGTTAGAGGGTGATCTAATTATGAACCATTTTTCCAAAGATTATATATCCAAGGGTATTGTAATTTGAGTGATAATTGTGTTGAAATACATTATTATCAGATGGAGATTTCAGAATTTTGTCTGTCCAGTCTTCTTCGGGACCATTTGAAAATATACTGGAAACAATAATTAATAAATGTTGTTTCATCATAAAAAGAGTTTTGTTCAGTTGCAGAAAAAGAGTAGGTAAATATGGAGGGTCACACTCACATATACAAATATTCAGTCACCATTCAAGATAAGAGCTTCAGTCAGATCAACATCAAAGTGTGATGATCACTCAGTACTCTGTTGAGATAAGGCAGTTCGAAACATGACTGTAAAGATACATCCAGAAATTTTTAGTCAGATCAGTTTTCATTGGAGGAAGAAGCTGGAGTCCCATAAATAAATGCTCAACATTCTGCAAATAATAAATCTAGCACAATTTTGCTTTTGTAGTTGTTTTAAGTTTGACATTAATTTCACATTTTAGAGTTGATATGTCAGTGATCTGTCAAAGTAAATGTAAACAGGTACCTAAATTACTTGTCTGCAAGCATCATGTCATGAACACTAATGGTTAAGGCAAGTTTTATATTAAATAACAATTTCTGTTTCTGTTTTCATGAAAATTTTACCCTCGATCATAAAATTTAGAAAATAAGGCCTATCCCATGGTAAAATGGCTGCCATAAAGTATATCCATTCTAATATGGGAAAAATGTACAAAATGGACCTGATTCACACTGCATCGGACAATGCT
>JAOXYJ010226072.1:0-10219 GCA_028566555.1 Lithophaga nigra
GAAAGCAATTCCTAAATAAAACAACACACAATGAACTTTAATTTGATAACTTTGTAAATATATCAGAACTCTTTTTCGTGGCCAGGGTACTGACTGACAGAAATGCAGCGAGTTTGAAAAATTGGAATTATAAAGTGATATTGAAATAGCAGGAGGGTACATTCCAGTGTTCTAAAATGTCAATAATCCATTAGAAAGAAGACAAATGTGAGAGAGAGTATGAATCACGTAAACCCTCTTAATAGGAGTGCGATTATGTGCGTCATAGGGGTTAACACATCCTGCTTCACTAGGATCACATAAACTCTCTTAATAGGAATGAGATAAAAGGCGGCGACAGGGTTAGCACATCCTGCTACACTTGCATAAGATGAATTCTCTTAATAGAAGTGAGATTATAGGTGTTGGCAAGGTTAGCACATCCTGCTACACTTGTTTCATATGACCTGTCTTAATAGGAGTGAGATTATAGGTGCCGGCAGGGTTAGCACATCCGGCTACACTTGTTTAACATGAACTCTTTTAATAGGAATGAGATAAGAGGCGTCGGCAGGGTAAGCACATCCTGCTACATCTGAATCACATGAACTCTCTTAATAGGAGCGAGTTCAGGGGGATCAAAAGGTTACCGCATCCTGCTTACACTTGAATCACATGAACACTCTTAATAGGAGCGAGTTCAGGGGGATCAAAAGGTTACCGCATCCTGCTTACACTTGAATCACATGAACTCTCTTCATAGGAGTGAGATTAGAGGCGTCGACAGGATTAGCACACCCTGCTACACGTGGATCACATGTACTCTCTTAACAGGAGTGAGATTAGAGGAATCGGCAAGGTTAGCACATCCTGCTACCCATGGACCAGATGAAATCTCTGAATAGGAGTGGTATCAGAGGCGTCGACAGGGTTAGCACACCCTGCTGCACATGGATCACATGAACTGTCTTAACAGGACTGAAATTAGAGGTGTTGACAGGGTTAGCACATCCTGCTACACTTAGATCACATGAATTATGATAATAGGAGTGAGATTCGGGGCGTATACAGAGATATCACACCCTACTACACCTAAATCACATGATCTATCTTAACAAGAGTGAGATTAAATGTGTCGGCAGGGTTTGCACATCCTGCTTCACTTTGGTCACTTGAACTCTCTTAATAAGAGTGGGCTTAGAAGCGTTGACAGGATTAGCACATCCTGCTTCACTTGGAAAATATGAACTATGTAAATAGGAGTGTTATTAGAGGCGACGACAGGATTAGCACATCCTCCTACACTTCCATAACATTAACTCTCTTCATATAAGTGACATTAGAGGCGTTGGTAGGTTTGGCACATACTGCTTCACTGGGATCACATGAACTATCTCAAAGGAGTAGAATTAGAAGAGTCTACAGGGTTAGCACCTGCTACACCTAGATCACATGAACTCTTTTAATAGGAGAGAGATTAGAGGTGTCGACAGGGCTAGTATATCCTGCTACATTTGGATCACATTAACTTTCTTATCAGGAGTGGGATAAGAGGCGTCGGCAGGGTTAGTACACCCTGCTACACTTGATCACATGCAATCATTTAATAAAAGTGAGATTAGAGGCGTCGACAGGGTAAACACACTCTGCTACACTTAGATCACCTGAATTTTCTGAATAGGAAAATTATTAGAGGCATCGGCAGGGTTAGCACATCCTGCTACACTAGCATTTCTCGAATATGAAATCACATCAGTCACTTGGGAAAAAGAGTAACTGTTACTGTTTGCGAAAACGGATAAAGTAATTCGTTGTATCTATACATAATTTTTACTACAAGTGTACATTTGTACACTGAATTATATATTAGTTATTAATCCTTTCTAGAATCTCCTACTGTACTAATAAAGAAAGATTTCGATTTTTACGTTTTCTAACTGATATACTACACAATACCACAATTTCAGACTTTGGAATATACCGGTAACTTATTATTATTTTATTTTTTAATAGATGTTGCTCGTAACTTCAATTTTGCTTTCCAAAGTTCAAACTTTGATATGTTCAATGCAGTCGATGGAAATCCATCTACCTATTCCGCTACGAACAAGGATCCTTTCGCATATTGGAATCTCCAACTTAAAAAGAATTATGCTGTGCAAAGTATCGTAGTCTGGAACAGAAAAGACTGTTGTGGTGAGTATTACCAGTGACAATAACTTCAATTTTCCAGTCATCGGCTGAGAATGTATATATTTGGCACCAACAGAATATGCACATACATACTGGATACCAGCAAAGCAGGTATCAGTTTGTTATTACAGTACAGGTTGATTTGTTATTCAAAGAAAGTGTTTCTATTTTGTGTAGTATTTTTCTTTGGTGAATGGTTTGTCATCGCAATATATGTAAATAAACGAACTAAAAGACTGATCGTTCATTGATCTGTATTTTTTCAAGATTTTTTAAGGATAATATTGTTTAATTAGCATGCACAATTGTAAAGACCAACTGTTTAAGCCTGTACTGTAACTTTTAACAGTAATATAATTGCTTTAGCGTGTGTGACTTTGCAAAAGCTTCTTAAATATGACCATAATAAATTGCGATTTCAAAATATATCATTATCATTTAATGAACTTTAATTGCATGTAGCGACTTGTGTAAACGACCGCATACATTTTTTTGTCTTATCAAACAGAGTTCCAATTCTTTTGTTCAATCTCAACCAGATATTTTCTTGATATGGCGAACTATTCAAAATCTTTTTTTATCGGCGATTAAAATCGCGGACTTGCTTTATCTTGAAAATGTGTTCTCGTAAATATCTTCATAAGGCTGTTTTTATAATACACAGGTTTTTCTATTTTAACACAAACTAAACTATGTCTTGTGTCATCTATAACTCAAGCACACCGCACTTACCCAGTCCCACCCACTTGCATTATTAGATAATCACCCAACTTTGGTATTTTATGTCTACTAAATGATATGTAGCAAGTTCAAAATGCATAAAATAAAATATCAATCTTTTATTGATTTGTATATTTTTGCACCTTTTTATGAGGATATTTTTTTTATTAGCGCATTTATTTAAAGTGAGCTGTTTCAACTTTTATGTTTATTATAAGTTTTAGCAATTATAAAATGTTTAAGGTGTATGACTTTGTAAACACTTCTCAAATATAACAGTGAACAATTTGCGGTTCAAAACTATGTTATTATACGTATTTAATGAACTTTAAATGCACATAGCAACTATTCGCGCAACAGCATACATCATTTTTACCTTATGTAATAGGCAGTTCCCAGCTGAATCGAATATCTGCCTGACTAGACATAACTAAAATTGTGTTTTCGTGACGATATACATATTCTTGCAATGTATACAAAATGGACTATTTCTCAAGTAAAATAATGAGGAGAATTTTTGCGAAACATTGCCTTTACTTTGATAGATAGTTTCCATACTAAGTACTGATGTACTAATGTTCAAATTTGCTTGTTTTGTTTTAAATATAGTATGTTGAGAAATCGTAATAGTATGAGTTGCTTCCCTTCGTTCATCTTCAAAGGGAAATAAAACAAATCAATACAAGGAATATAATTTCATAGAAAATTCGTAACTGTTTTATAACAGTAATACCATGGTAATATCGTATTTTATTAAACGTATGCAAGGAAAGAAGGGAAATTTTAGAAATATTTTGGTGTTTCTGTGTCAAAAGGTGAAGATCTGAAGAAAGTAAATACTGGAACTACTTTTCACATCCAAATTAGAGTTTAAGCATATTACAGATTTTCGTTAATCTAAAAAATGATTTTTACATTTTAGGAGAGCGTCTCCATGACTTGACTGCTCAAGTTGGAAAAACGATATGTGCCAGATATAAAGGACCAGCTAGAACCGGAGAACACGTGATTCTGAATTGCGGGAAAATAATTACGAGTAATGAGATTTATCTGTCTATAAGTGAAGGGCCAGCGATTTTGCAACTAGCAGAGGTTAAAGTGTTTGCCTATGACACATCTGGCTAAAGATAACGTTCCAATAAAGCCAAGTGAAACCATAGTATCTGTTGTTCTTATTTAGCTTGAACAAAGTGCCCTAATACCAATGGGACCATAAAACATGCAAGCTTAATCAAAGTGTTCTAGTGTTGACGTAGTCTTCATCCAAGCTTGTTTAACTCATTTCAACATAAAAATTACATTTTATTCCTTGATTATGCACAATAATCTTATTAAAGAGTATTATGTACATGTATGTTATCGTTTGTCCCCCTTTTCGAAATTTTGCTGGTTGCTATCGATGTTGATGAGTACAAATACTGTTTACAAAGTATACTTAGTGAAAAGGTGTCCACAGATGCAGGAAACCAAGAATCCGTCAAACTTACAAATACACGGCATATGGATGATCGACAAGTCAAACAAGATTGAAGTATTGTCGGAAACGAAAACTATCCTCTCACCCCCAGATTGATTTTTGGCCCCTAATTCCGTAAAGTAAGGGCAAGGATGCAAATACCTTTCACTTCTACAATCAAAGATGAGTGCACAGACATATTACAACGATATCTTTATTCAATTTTTTAATTGGGCTCCTTTTTTACTCTTCCATTGATCCTGCTCCCTTAATTTGAACTTCAAAAGCTTACTCAGCTAGCAAGAAATATAACTGTATACTTATTCAAAAATCTGTTTTGGTATTAGTAAACAAGTCCAGCAGGTAGCTTTCGGTGTGTTTGAATCGTTCACATTCACCTTGCCCGTAACTGCTTAATTTTAACCGAAAAATTATTTAACTGTTCTTATCCTCGTATGGATCATAACTAAAATTTAAAGTTAACAAGTTCAAACGTAAAAATAACTAGTCACCGTTTTCTGTGATATATGAGAATTTTGGCTGTAAGATGCTAGTTAACTAATTTTCAAAGTCATTTTCAAAATCAATACTAATTCAGTACGCTTTTTACTCAATTTAGGTGATCTCTTCACCTCACGAGCATTTAAAAGAAGATAATATTTAATTTTTTTTTACCACAAATCTGCCTTAGTATATCGAACACACATATGATTTGTTTAAAAAGTCTAATCAGGCCGTTTCAGATATCCATGCGCTTCAATATAACATTATGTTGCCATCATAGCCGCCATCACTACGAAATGAGAAATCCCGTTTATCATTCGTATAGAGTTTCAAAACATTTGGCCTGGTAGTTTCAGAGATAAAGAATTTCGAAAATCGGCAAGTTAGAAACAAGAACTGCCTCTGGCTACAATGTTAGTTGACCAGTTGTCACAAATCGAGGAATCTGTATAGAGGGCTTTCCATACATCATTCATACAAAGATTGGTTGGTTCCGCGATTGTCAGGGCACAAGTTTAAAATGTAATTTCCCATACACTTCTATGTAAAACTATATTCCACCGTAGCCACCATGTTACAAGCCTGATTAGTACGAAATGAGAAATCTTCGTTGAGACCACCCATTCATCAGTCCTATAAAGTTTAAAAGTAATTGGCCTTCTAGTATCAGAGGAGCATATTTTTGAAAATTAGCCAATCAGAAACAAGACTTGCCTCTTGTGACCACATTAATTAACCAATCAACACCAATAAGGAATCTTTGTAGAGAACTTTCCCATTGTGAACTTCTCACTTATGTGTAGCAACATTCCAGCAGCATGTGCATATGGAGTATATATATCTCTGCTTATACGTTATTCCGGAGCTTGTGCTTCCTATCAGAATTTCCTTGATTACAAGGAAGCTACTGAACCAAAAGTTTCTGATGACTGAGTAAAAGTCATCACTTCCAAAGTTTTATGGTCGCCACCACAACATAGTCGACCGTTACGGTATATCTGCGTCACAAATGCAGTCCCGTCCTTCTTTTCTTATTCATGACTTACTACCGAATGTGACCTATTACCGGATTTTAACAGGAGCAACACGAGGGACTTCTCGTGGAGCAGGAGATGTTTACCCTCCCGGAACACCTGATCTCGCCCCCGATTTAGTGGGGTTCGTGTTGATCTGTCTTTAGTACTATGTGTTGTGTTCTGTAATCAGTGTTTGTCTTTGGGTCTCTATTTTGCCAAACATTGTATGCTCTTTTGATTGACGGTTTCTGGCTGCCCCTTTGGTATTTTCGAACTTTACTTCCATAAAATTGAGGAAGCATTATAAGACAAAATAGATATACAGAAACGAGACAGTGGAGAATTAGAACAAACATTGAGAAATGATCTTGTTACAAAATCAGAACAAGGTAGCCTTGCTACGAAAACAGAACTAACCAATGTAGTTAAAAATCAGGACTGAATGTTTTGGAACAAAGAAACTGGTATTAAATTAAATAAAGAAAACAAAAAAAAGAAAAAAAATGCAAACAATATTTAACTGAAAGGTGTTCATCTTGCACAACTAGAAAACAAACTAACTCCGCAAATACAAGCAGCAGTTGCAAGCGCCCGCGCAGCAATTACTTCCGATGAATTAGACACAAAATTGGAAGACTATGCCCTAGAAACCGATGTAGTAACCAGCGACGCAGTTGCACATGCTGAATTAGACACAACACTAGAAGACAATGAAATGAAAACTAAAGTTTAACTAGACGCGGTTACTCCTAGCGATCTTGATACAAAACTGAAAGACTATGTTCGCGAAGATGATGAAGAGTTTAAAATTCTGATGACTGATTTATCGGGATGTTTCCTTGCATCTTGCTTTTTTTAAGTCCATTAAATAATGACGCGGTTTTATTTCCTGACAATATTATTTTTCATAGTGATGGTGATATTAAACTAAATGGTGATCAAACATTTATCCTAAAATCAGAAAATAACGAAGAAACTGACTATATTTTAGTGAAACACTTAAATTTAGAAGATTTAAGTAATTAGTTTTTTAATATACTTGGTAATCCTACAGGTCAGTCAGGTAAGCGAGTAGAGCTATTTCAGGAGATAAACAAAGAAAGGTCCAGCTAACTTTCTTTTATGCTTGGTATCTTCTAACTTTACTTCCATATCTGAGGGTCGGAATGGGATATCCTTATAATGTTAACAGAAAAAAAATTCTGCCAAATGACGTTAACGCTAACATTTTTCTGGTGTTTGACGATAAATCTTACTCTATCACGATAAAGATCTTTGAATAGATTATTGTATTTGGTTCCCATAAATAAAGGACTGTCCGATTAACGTGTTAGGTATTTTTGATTTTTAGTTTTGTAATATTTTCTATCATTGACCTTCCAAATTTTCCATTTGTCACGACGAAATTATTGACCATTTTGGACGAAAGAAGATATAATTTTTATTAACTGTCGATAACGATTATTTGAAAATATTATCTGAAACCCTTCGCGAATCAAGATAAGAAAATCATGACGATTAACGCAAAATGTGATCGACTCGACGCTAATGGTAGACAAAGAGGACCGTTTGACGATGGACGAAAAAGGGAATTTCTACCCCAATATATCATTTATACAATGTTTGGTTGGAAATGACCAAGCAGTTTCAGAGGAGAAGATTAATATGTGAAATGTTAACGACGACGGACGAAGACGACAGACGACGGACGACGGACTTCAAGTGATGGCAATAACTCACATGGCTTTCAGCTAGGTGAACTAAAAGAGACACATCTTTCGATAATTGTGCAGCATCTCGTTTATACTCTTATGTAGATAGCTGGCACATTTCTCTCCTTGATCATATAAATAACAGTATTACATGCATGTATGCGTTTCGGCAATTTGTATTGTGTAATTAGACTTTTGCATGGAGAGTGTGATGAATGATTGCTCCGCACTCCTTAGTCATTTTGGTTGTGAATGAAGGATTGTTTTAAACTGCTGTATAGAAATTCTTTATCACATATTTCAAGTGTTTGGAAATTGATTTTGTAGGCTTTTATCAATTTCAGTTTTTATTTTTCCTATTTTTCTTAAATGTAATGATTTGAATTTTTAAAAAAAATCATATTTAACGGGTAGAAATCGATTTTGTATATTTCCAACGATGTCAAACATACCGACAACCACACTTTCACTTGAATTTAAATCGTACAACTGTCAATCAGTTTATAGTTCAATATTTATTGTAGGAATTATGTTCCTTTAAAATTGATTTTGCCTGGGCTGCGTGTAAGCAGTATGTTTTTGCTACAGTTATACTTTCGGCACAACCTTAGTTACATTTGTATTTCCATCTAGACATTCCATATTTGTTTTCGTATTAAAAGAAGTAAGATGGGAGCATCTCCCTTCCCTTTTATCCCGATCTCCCCCTCCTTTATGCCGATCTCCCGCCTCCTTTATCACGACCACCTCTATTTCTTTACACAAATTTCGATTCTGTAAGCTAAGTCCTTTCACCTTAACATCTTTTACTTTGTCTCTTTTACGAGCGAATGCAGATGGACATCTTATGTAATTTACTTTCTTTCCTTTGTAAGTTAAAGTAACGTGTTCATTGTTAACCTTGACTACATATTACCATGTATTAATTGGTAAATCTTGAATCGAAACAATATTTGTCATTTTAAGAACAATATAATTTATATTAAAAAATGTTTCGTGGAACACGATAGATATGAATATACGCTATTCAACTTAATACACCAATTAAGCTATCTGGCGATGGACAGCAACAAGAAAAGACAGATTACAAGTTTTCCCTTATGGATGGATAAAGTTTTTATGATTGGTATAATGCATATCTTTAAGTTAAATTTAAGATACAAAATCTAGCTGATGGTACTCCTTTGGATGACAAAAAGATTTCTGTTTTTTTCAGACACAACTCATCTTTTAGAACAAATAACAGTAAGACAAAATAGTAAATAGTATATAATTGTAACAACTTTTCTACTGTTAACCACGTAAAATCATTACTAACTTTGTCTGTAAACTACGTTAACCCTATAGGTAAAAACAGTTTTTTTCCCTGATAATACTGCAATTGCTGACTTAGACAAAAATGTAGGTTTTACAGCAAGGGACACTGCGACGATAAATGGACAAGAAGTATCACCTAAAACCCCTTTAAATTGTTATAGCTTCTTTGAATCATTAGAAACAAACTTGTTACCACCCGCCTCAAATGAAAATCGAAATACACATAAATGACAATTCGTATTTGATTTATCGATCAGGAGACACAGCAGGCAGAGTTGTTATCACACACTTTGAGTTATGGGTTGCCAGGTTAAGATTTAAATCCGAGGGATTAACTAATATAGTTTCGAACTATATGAAAGCAAGTACATGCACATATATGAGGGAATCGCTGTATGAAAGTGTTACAAGCAAAATGCCTCAAGGTATGTACAGAATTACTTTAGGTAGATTGGAAAAAAACGAGTCAAGAACAAAACCCTTTGTTGCTTGATACTTTTAAACTCAATGCAGCTGACAATAACTGCAAGTTACTAAACGCAAGGTTAGAAGTAGGATCAGGAGTGTATTACCCTGAAAGTACATATAGCTCAAACGGTATAAACCGTATCTTTTCCGATGTTTGCAATTTAAACCCAACGCTAATAAGGACTATGACACCGGAATTATGTTAAACCTATTTAATTCTGAAACCTTTTACGGCTTAATTCAGTTTGACTTATCCTACATACCTGACAAAAAAATCATGGAAAACACAAGTCAAACGTTAGGCGATAGATTAAACTCAACACCTATTGATAATTACAAAGTATATGCCCTAATACTTAATCAGGAAGAAGTAATTCTTGACTTAGTTGGAAATGATGTAGTAATTATATAATTGCATAAAAAATGGGTATATTTAATAACACTGCAGAACGAATAACAGCAACAAAAGCACCAGAGACAGCGGATTTTGATGTCGTTCTTAGTGATAATGCAACTAAAACTGACATTGAAAAAAAAGAAAGAAATAGAAAAGTATCTAAGACGGAGTGACCCACCCAAACGAGACAACAGAATGACTATTAATCTTAAAATGGGTGGAAATAGGATTATAAATCTTAGAAAATGAAAAGGAAGAGATTATGGTCCTCGAATGGATCAAATATCAGAAAACTTTCTTGGTCTCGTAGCACAAAAAGATTTGAACATGAACAAAAAATGTACATCAGGGGTCTTGAAACTGACCTGAGCGATAACACCGGTAAATAAGAAAGGATTACAAGACAAAATAGATATACAGAAAGGAGACAGTGGAGAATTAGAACAAACACTTAGAA